>JAMKCH010002028.1:0-39463 GCA_023653785.1 Ophioderma brevispina
CCCGGAGGACTATATCTCCTGCCACACCTGCATAATGATAAGTCCAGGTTACATGATCATTGATCACTGATATTAACCTTTTTTTAAATGTTTTTTTTTTAGTCATTACTGTCCGTTCGGACACTTACTACAACACGTAATTGAATGGGGAATCGTATCTTGGAACACTGCCGTTTTCCTTTTCTGTCAATTCTTCAGTTGGAAAAGGTAACTTATGAGAATTCTACAGACTTATCCTTCACTTTGAAGGTATTCCTGCAAATTTCAATATTTTTCTAATCACTGATAGTGTCTTTAACATAATCTGTAATCACGTAATCAATGAATTCAATATGGCCGCCAATACAATGTCTACTTTTGACTGCAGGTCGGTAATGTGGTATCTATCTTGGTGCTTTAACAGTCAAGAAATAACCAAAACCGAAAGAAATATTTTTCGGAAATGTGCGATAATAAATTCCTACATTATAGCATCCAAGATGTCTTCCGATATACTCTAAGATGGCTATAATTGATAACTTTATCTAACCTAGTACTGCAATGTTTGTGTAGGGCCTATATCTCTGTATTCGTCAATCAGATCAGTTTATATATCATTAGGTAATGCAGAGTAATCGATACATGCAAGACAGTGGCGTAACCAGCGGGGGGCAGGGGGGCACAAGCCCCCTGCTCAGAAGCCGAGCCCCCCGCCAGCCCCCCCAAATGAACTGACCGTTTGTACAGTGTCTATGGAGAAGGACCCAAATTTTCCCCCCTCAGAAAATTCCTCGGCACCCCTTTTTCCCCCCATTTGCAAAGGTCTGGTTACGCCACTGATGCAAGATGCCATCCAAGACGGGTATCCATGGGTCTCTTTATTTTTGATAACGGAATGAAGCGTGAAACTTGTGTTATGTGGAGTGTCAGCTGAATCGAGTGTCTTATTCTTTACCGTTGTAGGTGGAATATGAGCCCGGCGGACTATAAAAACTTCTACACAAGTACAAGTATGTGCTGCCCTATCACTTCCAAGACCTAAGGCAGAAATTCGAATGTGGTCCAGAGTTGACATTGGATGCCCATTTGTAAATTGGGTAAAATAACCATGCACCTGGCATGTTGGAAACCTAAAAGTAATGTTCCTTTACCCCCTCCTCCATGCTGAGAGTTTTAGTTTCTTACAAGATAATGTACTTCAAAATTTTATAAAATGTTAAACACCACATCCACAGGTTCATAATCGTGAGTGCTTGTCTGCGTAACTGTATGCGGAGTGACATGGTGATGATGAGGCGGCATCATGCCCATCGTATTAAAAGTAGACGAGTATCCCTGATGATGAGGAGGGATCAACATCCGGTTCTCCTGATGAGGAATCCTCTCCATGCCACTAGTACTTCCAATGGCCAATGGAGGCTCTTTTAAGGTTCTTACAGGCGTCTGTTCATTTCCGTGAGGTCTCACATGTTTCATGTCTGATTCAGGAGTCTGCTTGGTTTTCCTCTGTCTTTGCAAGTGAGTATACCCGCCACCGGGATCAGTGTAGTGCCTGCGTTCGTGCTTCTTCAAGGAGTCCTTGTGCTTGAACATTTTGCTGCAATGTTTGCACTGAAATGCTTTCTCTGTGGAGTGCACCTTCTGGTGCGAACGGATGTTTTCTTTCCGTTTCGAGGTGAAGTCGCATCGGTCGCACTTGTAGGGTCTTTCTGAACGATGAATGTCCATGTGCTGCTTGAGATACGATTTCGCCTTGCAGGCGTGGCCGCAGATTTCGCAGACGTATGGGCGTGCCCCCGTGTGATCCATTTCGTGACGTTGGAGTTGTATCATCTGGAAGAAACCCTTGTTGCAAACTTTACACTTGTAAGGCTTCTCTTCCGTGTGCTGCCTCTCGTGTGTCACAAGATTTTGTTTTTGCGTGCAACAAAATCCACAAAATTTGCACATGTAAGGTTTATCACCAGTATGTATCCGTTTGTGGGTCTCAAGCACGGTGCGTTTTCTGAATGCCTTACTGCAATATTCACACACATGAGGCTTCTCAGCTCCCGTGTGAGTTTCTTCATGTCCTGCCAGGGTATGCTTATCTTTAAATGCTGCTGTGCATGGTGGAAAGCTACACTTGAATGGCCTGTCTTCGGAATGTTTTCTTCCATGCGTTTTCAAGTTGAATCTGCGCACAAAACGAGCCTCGCAGAGATTGCATTTGTAAGGTTTCTCTATTGGTTCTACTCCAGGATGAGTCTTTATGTGGTGTACAAATGAATTTGCATATGCAAATTTCTTCTCGCAAAATTTGCACATAAATGATTGCTTTGGGTCATCTGACTCTGACATCAATTCCAGCACCTTGGGGTCCAGGTCTGATATGACTGTCTGTAGATCAGATCTTTGAGATTTGGGTTTTGTTTTCTTTCTGGAATTACCTTCTTCATATTCACTATCATCATCGTCATCATCACCATCATTTTCATGAGACGAATTGGAGTGAATTTCACTTCTATTTGCTTCCTCGTCAGATAAACTGGTTTGCTCCTCTGAATTCACATTGTCATTATCCATTTGCTTGTCCTCTTCCAAAGTACACCCATCATCAACATCTGGCAAAAATTCCTCGTTCTTGATTCCCTTCCTATTGGTCTTTCTTCTGGGTCTCTGGCGAAGGCTCCTCAAGGTTTTAAAACAGATTCCACAAAGGTCTGGTTTGTATGTCTTCTCTTCAAACAGTCTCTCCAACTGCTGCTTGACATCCCTCACACACTTCATGCCACATGTTTGGCAGAAATTGAGTTGTACCATTTTAATTCAAAAAGCCAGTCAATGGTTCAATGTTGGTACAACTGAGCAATGCGGTGGTTGGACGACCGCTGTCTTCTGATCTTGCTTAATTTTACATGTGATGCTTCTGCTACCTACAAACCTGCAAAAAATGTTGACAAAAACAATGAATGGAATTACACAACTGCTATTGGAAATTTAGTAGGTTAATTATTACTTGCACTGAATTATTGAAAGCTAGACTGAAAATGTACTTCAACAGTGAAGATTTTATTCAACTTGATAATCATCTTGAGTAAAATTTCTTAATTGGTTAGTGTGAGATTTTCAAAGTGACATTTGTTAGGAAAATTCACAAAGTAGCAGATTTTAGCAACAAGGAGACAAGGCCTCAAACATTCCATTTAGACTATCTGCATTTAAAGTTGAATTCTATATCCAGCAGACATACATGTAATCTGACAGCCTGGGAGCTAGCAGATATTGGAGTACAAAAGGTTTGAGTGATTAAATGTGGACGGCCTGACAGGGACCCTTGAAACATGCTTCGTAAGTGCTGCAAATGGTGCCTTAAGGGGGGGGGGGTCTAAACAAAGATTACACAGGGGTCAAATTTTAAATTGATCCAGTCATGTGAAAACTATTCCAGGTATTTGTCTAACCATAAGGATTCCAGAAAGGTATAGTTTGCACTATCTTCAAACTTAAGGTCTTGAGTTTTAGGCTAAAACATGGAAAAATAAATAAAAAGGATCATTTTCAGTTTTACAGGGGTCAAATTTTATAATTGCTCTGATTTGGATAAAAAAAAATGGGACAAAATGTTGGTGGAGCTCATAGGATCCAAATAAGGAATGGTCTTGACTGGCTTAAATGCTTAGACAATGTAGGGGCCCCAAAGGTCAATGTCCATTGCATTCAATAGAGCTTGAACTTTCCCCCCTCTTTGTTAAGCAAGCATTTAAGACACTAACTATTCTCTTAATCCTATGATGTCCATCAATAATTTGTACTATTTTTTATCCTAATCGGAGCAATTTCAAAATTTGACCCCTGTACAAATATTGATTTTTCTGTTTTTAGCCTTTAACTCCAAACCTTTAGGTTGCAGATACTGCAAACTACACTTTTCTGATGCAATCTGCTAGGAATGCAATTAACAATGATCAAACCTAAAATTTATGACATCAATTAACCAGCTCTCATGCCTTAGTAGTTAAAGGTGCAATGAGAGATTTCAAATAACAGGTGTCCCTAAAAATGTGAAAATTCTGATTTTTTGCACTGATGTAAAGTTTTCTATCAAAAATATCCCCAAATGAAAGGATAAAGCTGAGAACTGTTTCTTTAGTACCAATATTGTGAAATTTCTAATTTCCTATCTGCAAATAGGAAATTCAGCCTATATTTTCTATTGAAATATAAGCATACATGTATACAAATCACCTTTTGTTTTCATTTCATTATTTCTGTAGCCCAATAAAAGGTAGGGAATCTATTGCGTGTCTAATCTACATGTATATGAAATCACTACATATCACAGAAAATAGGGATGACTTGAAATTTCTCATTGCACCTTTAAAGGTAACTTGATAAAACATTCTGAATATCACTGACCAGGTCAAATCTAGTGCAACACATTTTTTTTTTGTGAAAAACATTGGCATGAATTCAGTATTCTGCCGCCACATGCTTCAACATGCAGTTTATTCTGTTCAGGCTGCCGAATTCATAGGGTGGTGGCACAATACTAAATTCTTTCCAAAACATTTACCTGCATCAGCTACTGTGGGTCAAGGCAAAACACCCCATGTTGATGATTTTCCATGTACCTCTCAAGGGTTGAGCATCAGAAGACCATAAAACTCACTTTTTGTTAAAGGTAGGCTTGGAGATTAAAAAAAAAATTGTCTATTAATTACAAATAGTTAACTAAATTGCTCAATTCCAAAAGTTTGAGAGGAATCAGTTTTGTTGTCTTGATGTAGTTAACCTCTATACAGACTGTTCAGTATAACAGTACCATAGGAGACATTTCTGGATCCGGAACTTTATTTTCTATATGAAGAACATCGACTTGAGCTTACCTAATTTTACATGATCTTAAATATGCGGACAAGAATTACGTATAATACGCAAGAAACAACTTGTTCAATAATTGAGAGCGCCATCCTCAGGAAATCTCTGAGTCAGCCTTGAGAAATCACTTTCTCAGGTAACAGTACTCCAATACAATTCCAATACAATACACTATTTAAATACTCAATACAGTCAATATTTCATCACTCGGTCAGTCACTAGGTAGCTTGATAATGAAGTTATTCGCCCGATTCCATTTTCATGATCCCATTCATTGCTAGAGTTTTGTACCGTCTGTACAACTTTAAAATCAAGACTCAAACATGGTAATTGAAGCAATTGTTATGATTTGGTTAAATATTTAATTTTAAATGACAACCTGCACCTCATATTTTCCAGAAAAATTACATCCAATATCTCATTCTTGAACCAAAAATAATTTTAAATTGTACCTTTTTTGAAGGATGTCAGAACATGCCCTCCTTTCTATCTACCCCTGCTTGTTTTTAACATTTGAATCATTTTGCAACTTATATGTTGAGATAAAACAAGGTTTCTTTTGAAGCTACCTTCATTAGCTGGGGTTATACATTCATACCTACAACTTTTTACCCAAATGCTTTAAAAACAAACAAAAAAACAGTAACACAGGTGCAGCCTAGTTAATTTACAATGTAATTTTAATTTTCGCCAAACTAGTTGCTACCCCTCGATGTTTTAACAAACATGTCAGTGAAATTAATGAACTTTATAAAGAGGAAGGATGTGCCTATTTGTATACTGGTCCATAATGTGTGGTTGGCAGATGATTATTATAAACAAAAAAAAATACAAGTTGTTATACATATGCATGCATCATCTGAAATATGTTCTGTAGGCAGTTACAGTTATCTGTAATTTTGATTTTTTAAAATGTTCTTCAAAATATATGAATATTCAAAATACCACTTTGCTTGGAAGTGCCAGTGACCAGTTGGCAGTTATGCATAATTGCAAAAACAGAAAAATGATTTCTGCACACCTAGTGTCTGACTACACTTCCATCTACGGAAATTTGTGTAATTATTATTTACAATGTTATTTGAAGGCATTATCGGTGATTCTGTAAGAATATTAACAAATTAAAATTTTGTACGAACACATCAAAAGTGAAAAGAACCATCCATTATATACACTTGTCATGAAACAATTTGGTATGAAGGAAGAATATAGCAGTACTATACAGAAATGTGAAGCCCTTTCAATTACTTGTAATTTCCATATGGACCATTTAAGCCTATTTTAATGCTTGTAGAGTACTATGCTTACACCTCTAACTCATATGCAAAAATCTATTTTTAATGACTTAACCCTAATCATAAATTCACATCTTAACTCCTAACTGTAAACCCAAGTTGGAACCTTTATATGGCATCAGTAAGTGGGTTACTTCTGGAAACACCCTTTGTCATTGACTGCTCCTCCACATATTAAAGGTGCTTATTCCGATGTCGTCTTTAAAGAGACACTGGCACATTTGAAAAATAGTGCGCCCTCAAGATTTTTCAAAATCGATATTTTTGCATGGTTGTAAGGCTTTTATATACAAAAGCCCTCACCCGAAAGGATTAAGACCAAATCAACTTCCTTATGGGTAAACAGAACAATTTTATAATTTAACGTATAATTTAAATTCGGCAGACGACGAAAATGGCGTTTAACACGAGAACACGCACTCCGTATGCATGTTTCCCTCGCTATGCAGACTGTTTGATTGGTCTATAACCTTTGTGGTTTTAATATCAGTGAGTACGAGTCAAAAATATTCATGTAATATACACATTTGCTGATTAAAGTTATGGAAAACTTAAAAGTTGGCCTACAAATTACCTGGATGTCTTTATCCTCATATCAATGTCCCTATCTGTTTTGGGGTATGTTATTTTTATGTGTAAAATATATCTCTGTTCTTCCAATGGCCTAGACTATCATTTGAGAGCAAGTTGAAGTAATTTCATATTTTGTGAAAATGTGCCAGTGCCGCTTTAAGACCACCCTGATTTAACCAGAAGTAGTGTCAATTTTGATTTTTTTTTTTTTTTTTTTTAAATTCTCTAAATTGAGAACGTATTGTCTTTCGTCTTTTCAAGAAATCATTTGACATGGAGAATTATGTCTGGTCGCTCATCTAAATCTGCACTTTGTAAATTAAGAATTGAATAAGGTCGTCGTCTGTCTGCAGATATGAAATACCATCATTGTATTGTTAACGAAGTTGACGAAGTTAAAGAGACACTGGCACATTTGAAAAACAGTGCGCCCTCAAGATTTTCAAAGTCGATATTTTTTCATTGTACCTTTTTTGAAGGATGTCAGAACATGCCCTCCTTTCTATCTACCCCTGCTTGTTTTTAACATTTGAATCATTTTGCAACTTATATGTTGAGATAAAACAAGGTTTCTTTTGAAGCTACCTTCATTAGCTGGGGTTATACATTCATACCTACAACTTTTTACCCAAATGCTTTAAAAACAAACAAAAAAACAGTAACACAGGTGCAGCCTAGTTAATTTACAATGTAATTTTAATTTTCGCCAAACTAGTTGCTACCCCTCGATGTTTTAACAAACATGTCAGTGAAATTAATGAACTTTATAAAGAGGAAGGATGTGCCTATTTGTATACTGGTCCATAATGTGTGGTTGGCAGATGATTATTATAAACAAAAAAAAATACAAGTTGTTATACATATGCATGCATCATCTGAAATATGTTCTGTAGGCAGTTACAGTTATCTGTAATTTTGATTTTTAAAATGTTCTTCAAAATATATGAATATTCAAAATACCACTTTGCTTGGAAGTGCCAGTGACCAGTTGGCAGTTATGCATAATTGCAAAAACAGAAAAATGATTTCTGCACACCTAGTGTCTGACTACACTTCCATCTACGGAAATTTGTGTAATTATTATTTACAATGTTATTTGAAGGCATTATCGGTGATTCTGTAAGAATATTAACAAATTAAAATTTTGTACGAACACATCAAAAGTGAAAAGAACCATCCATTATATACACTTGTCATGAAACAATTTGGTATGAAGGAAGAATATAGCAGTACTATACAGAAATGTGAAGCCCTTTCAATTACTTGTAATTTCCATATGGACCATTTAAGCCTATTTTAATGCTTGTAGAGTACTATGCTTACACCTCTAACTCATATGCAAAAATCTATTTTTAATGACTTAACCCTAATCATAAATTCACATCTTAACTCCTAACTGTAAACCCAAGTTGGAACCTTTATATGGCATCAGTAAGTGGGTTACTTCTGGAAACACCCTTTGTCATTGACTGCTCCTCCACATATTAAAGGTGCTTATTCCGATGTCGTCTTTAAAGAGACACTGGCACATTTGAAAAATAGTGCGCCCTCAAGATTTTTCAAAATCGATATTTTTGCATGGTTGTAAGGCTTTTATATACAAAAGCCCTCACCCGAAAGGATTAAGACCAAATCAACTTCCTTATGGGTAAACAGAACAATTTTATAATTTAACGTATAATTTAAATTCGGCAGACGACGAAAATGGCGTTTAACACGAGAACACGCACTCCGTATGCATGTTTCCCTCGCTATGCAGACTGTTTGATTGGTCTATAACATTTGTTGAGTTTTAATATCAGTGAGTACGCGTCAAAAATATTCATTTGTAATATACACATTTGATGATTAAAGTTATGGGAAAACTAAAAAAGTTGGCCGACCCAAATTACCTGGAGGTCTTTATCCTCTTCATATCTCAATGTCCTATCTGTTTTGGGTATGTTATTTTATGGTTAAAATTTATCTGTTTAATGGCCTAAGACGATCATTGAGAGAGCAATGTTAAAGTTAGTAATTTATATTTGTGAAATGTGGCCGGCCGATTAAGAACACCTGATTGAACCAGAAGTAGGTCAATTTTGATCTCAGATGAAAGGCCATAGTTTTATCCATTGTCATCCCGAAATTTCAGCTTTCAAATCCATTTCTTTCTCAAGATACAGATAAAAAACTAACGGTTTAGTGGTTAAAGGCACTATCAGTGATTTGCTAAATCAGAAAATCAAAAAAATCATCAAAAATCAGATTTATGTCTGTAACAAATATAGGTGTCCTACCATCCCCTACAAATGATAGGACCAGTAGCAACCTAATAAGGACAAAATCGGATATTTTAGTCATTAGTGTCCGAACGGACACTTACTACAACACGTAAGTGAATGGAGATTCGTATCTTTGAACACAGCCGTTTTCTTCCTTTTCTGTCAATTCTTCAGTTGGAAAAAGTAACGTATGAGAATTCTACAGGCTTTTCCTTCACTTTCAAGCTATTCCTGCCAATTTCAAATATTTGACTCCTTTGGATAATCACTGATAGTGTCTTTAACCATCAAAATTAGCACGGTAGTGAATAGGGCATTGCACTATGCATTATTGCGTCTAGCATCAAAACCGCAAGTTTGTTTCCCACGGTACTTGATGGGTACATGTGTCAGGCTCTCATATCAAGTAGAGAACACGATAGACAAAAATCGGAACAAGCACCTTTAATAACAAAGCCCTTGTAGCAACACACAGAAATGTTGCCTCAATATGCATTGCATGCTTGAAATAATTTATAATAGCTAAAAAGCCACGCACATTTTCATGTGGTCATTGTTGTCGCTATAAAATATTTTTAGTTTACAGGTGTATAGAGATAGCATATATGCCTAAAAAATTAACCTACCACTTTATACAATATACTGTACAATACTCTATTTAATCACCAATCAGTGCAGGTTAGCTTGATGTTCATGATGTCTGAATAGATGTAAAATTGGCTCAAGAATCCTATTGCAAGAAAAATTCAACAAAGCGGAAAAATTGAGTTTTTGATCACGGGTGTAGATAGAGAAGCATTAAATCAGATCTGCCCCCTAAAAAAAGTAACCTTTACCATTTTTCCTGTGCCAGAAAAGGGATATTTCGATGAAAATTTTGTTGTTTTTAACTCCCCGCCCAAAAACAGTTTTTTTTGTGGCTGGCACCTTTCAATTTGTGACCGCTTTTGTTACAGGGTCAAAATACTCGGAGACCAATCTGCATTAAAATACAGCCTAAAATGATTTGAATATCACCATTATTTCACCCCTGTATAGCCCACCCCCTTAATGTATGCAAATAATAAGCGCAGTTTGATAATTCAGGCCTATTGTGCTCATATCCCCAATTGACCTCAGATGACCCATCCCAGCACAAGAAAAGGTAAACAATTTGGGATGGGACACAGAGTTCAATCAGGATACATACATACATACAGCATAAGGGCGTCATTCCCAAAAGGCTCAGAGCGCTTACAGAATCAAATGACTTTTAAACTCAAACTTAAATGTACACACAAGTACTTAAAAGTACAAGATAAGTATAAATAAGTTAAACATAAAATGTAAAATAATAATTTTATAGTATAGGAATAGTATAATATAACACCATTAACAAGTGCTGTTACAACAAGAAATAGAGAAATGGCCTATTCATGTGCAATTTAAAAAGGGCATTAAATAAAACAATGACAAGAGCAAGGACAACAAAGACAAACTAAGAGGGTGTTACACACAAGCAACACTGAAAAAAGAATAAGGACAAAAATTAATACAACACAATTTGCATTATTAAAAAACAACATTTTTAAAGTGATCATACACAAACTGATAAAATGATTATGGAAACAAATAAGTGGTGAGGGTGATTTTTTTAAAAACAGCAGTAGATGAAGAATTTGTCTAATAAATAAAATAATTTATTCTTTTTTTGCTGTACTATTTTTCACACTTGTTGTTTGCATACATTGCCTGAATTGTCAAACTTGCTTACAAATGCTACCATATACTACGGTCTAGCTCTTTTCAAGGGGGGGGGGGGGAATTTTTTAAGTAAAATTAAAAGTTACAAAGTGTTTCAAATATGAGTAAATATAATAATAATAATATTATATTATAAAGTAGATAAAGCGCTCTTGCCTATTGTTATTAAGCTGCCATCAGGAAATCGTCACTTCATTTTGTGTCACTAGGATGGCTGCTGGCAAGCACACATCACTATCAGCACTGAGATTTTAATTTAAGCCTCCCCAAATTATCATTGGGTCAACAAGGCGATAGTATCCTAGGTGCGCTGGTTGTGACCTCCAAATTGAAATTTGTAGGTCAAATCACATTGTTTTCCCGAATTATACTACCATTAATTCTTTCACAGGCTGATATACTCCCCGCCTAAAAAATCCAAACGATATAAATTCTGTATTAAAAAGGTATGTGGTGATAATAATAATAAATGCCATGGAGGGCGTTGTTCGCGTAATGTGTTCGCTTATTGACCTGTGTCCCAGTGTGTAGCCAGAGGGGGGCAGGAGGGGGGGCAGCTGCCCCCCCCCGTGTGAATCTTGCCCCCCCCTTTTCCCCCGAAAAAAAAGCTGGCTACAGCCCACGGCTGTGTCCGTAATGCATTTGATAGTTATGATAACGAAGCATGATGTGGAGTTGAGAAATTTATCCAGTGGGCTTGGCGCCTTCATTTGAAAGCAAAGTTGTGAGCCCCACGTAGGGCCATTTCAACATCGTTTCGGCTTTAGGCGGGGAGTATATGTTAAATGGAAACGAGTGCCATATGTACCCCCTTTAAAATTATACAGAAAACAAAGGATTTTTTTATTTATGGCCTTAGACTAACAAATACCTTAACCCCAAGGCCAAAAATAAAAAGACGTTGTACTGTAGAACTTTGAAGAGGGGGTTGGTACATACGGAACTCTTGCCGTTAAAGGACTGCCTATGACCTCAACTGTATTTTTACTACAAATATTAGATCAACAGCACTGCAAAACATAAGCAGGTCCGCCTAAAAATACAATTTAAAATTTGAATTTATCACTTCAAACATTTTTAAAACTATAAATCATCATGGTCGCACACCTACAGAAATTTTTTTTTTTCAATATCACACAGCAATTAAACAACTGCCTCTGACCTCAATGTATATTTTTACTACAATATAATATTACATCATCACCAGGGATCAACAGCACTGCATAACAAAAGCAGGTTGACCTTAAAGGGATAAGCAGCAATTTGCTGATCTCAAACATTGAAAAATCATCAAAATTCATATTTTGGTATTTTTGTTACTGGCATGGATGTGCTAACATAACAAGCAAGTGGTTGGCTTGAAATCTGTGTATTAAAGGAAAGGAAGTACCTTTATCCGATTCTGTAATTTCTATATGTGCGTATCAAAATTCCGGCTTGCGATCAAAAAGGCCTTTCCCTGCAAATATCCCAGATTTTTAAGCGTGGTATTGTGCACCATGACCTGTACCATGCGACCTCAAACACAAACATTATTGATCTTTGATTATTCTGCACTGGTGTAAACCATGATTATCATCTGCATGGCGGCCACAACCGAGATTCCATTTACAACGCCATGCCAGAAGTCTTTATCCCTCATTAGGCTAGGAAGTTCCTCAGTTTCATATTGGTGTCCCTACCAATTACATTGATGTAGTTAAGAGGCCTGCATCCTCTATTTGGGCATGGAAGTCTCCAACATATTACATCAGAAACAACTTGGTCTGCAGCACGACAACAGTGGCCAGCAAAGCGGACTCTACGTTGAGCGACAGTCGCAGACATGGGAGGAATGTCTATGTAAATTTGTTGTAAACAATAAATTTTAGGAGAAAAAAAATTACGGTGTAAACCACCATCAGCTGTTTAGTGTAGATTTTGAGATGCCATCGTCGTATCTGTTTGCGGGAGATGGTATGACAAATTTCTCAAATACTTCATTTTTTCACTATTTGGTGTTTTGGTCATACATGGAATTGTACACAATTACCTTTGATTTATATTATAAGCTAAAAAAATGCATTTTCAAATTTTTAATTCGCTTGCATTAATTATCACTGCTTATCCCTTTATAGTACAATTTATCACACTTCAAACATGTTTAAACTACAAATCATCATCAAATCATTAAATATCACACAGCAATTCAATCACAATATTCAAGTTAGCAAATTGCTTACACTTTTTCATGAAAGATACAATACAATACGTTTATTATTCTATTTTAACATACGAAGATGCAGCTTTCCAATAGCACTGTATTGTAAAACTTCATTTAGCTCTTAAGGTGGTGTTCCTATCGTCTTTGGGGCCCCGCAGATTACCCCCCCGTAAGTAGTATCGATTCTGATATCAGATGAAAGGTCGTATTTTTCTCATTGTCGTCCTGAAATTTGAGCCCTCAAATCCATTTCATTCCTAAGATATAAACAAAAAAACGCCGTTTTAGTGGTTAACCATTAATATTAGCACAGTATTGAATAGGGCTAAATTTGCAACATGCATTATTGCGTCTACCATCAAAACTGCAAGTTTGTTTCCCACGGTACTTGATGGGGTGTATGTGCAAGTGCCAGGCTCTCATATCAAGTAGAGAACACAATACACATAAATCGGAACAAGCACCTTTAAAGGGGGATGACCCTTGTTTATGTATGAGTACAGAGCTCCTCCATAAATTTTCCATCTTGATAGAATGGCCTTCACCCCAAAACCCCATCTGTAAAGTTTAGTGCTGATATTTCACCCTGATGCGAGAGCTAAAAACATGATTTTTTTTTTTTTTTTTTAATATCCCCATAGGGGGCAACGTGGTAAATTATATTGGTCGACCCAAAAGGGGCACATTCCTCATAACATCAAAACCAAATATTTTTTACTCTAAAGTTTTCATGGGTATATAGAAAAATAGTAGCTTCTTCTCACGAGACCACCAAAATTATTGACCATTTTACGGTAAAATTCTGGGTCCAGGGGTTACTTTTAGATGTGATAACAAAAAACCTCTAAAATTTGGTTACATAATTATAATAATTATATATTGTTGTTAACACAGACGTTCTATGAGCAATTTAAGTACATATTTTGCTTCAATGGCTATAAGGTAATTAACCAATTTAAGTTTAAACTGTAATCAAATGCCATTTCGAGGATCGATATGCTTGCAGCAAAAAAAGGATCAACCATTTGAAATTGTTGTAGAATTTGGGGGTGAAACTGCACCCATTAATATAGTTTTTTTGTGTTTTTTTTTTTTTTTTGTCTTTTTTGTTTTTTTTTTTTTTTTTTTTCTTTTTTTTTTTTTTTTTTTTGGATTGGGCCTAGGAAAATCTTTCTTTGATGTTTAAACAAAAACATCTTCAAATGTGGTGACAATTATATCACTCTTCCTAATGGCCAATTTAGTACATGTATGTGTGCATCTTTCTTTATTCGGCTTCCAAATGGCTGGGTCATTGTAATCGGATGTTTTTGGGTGCTTGCCCACAAGGAAGAAAACATAGAAAATCAGACCATGATGGGTTCACCATTAGAATTTTTTTTCTGGTTCAACTGTAAATTGAGACCTGAGAATATACAGATAAAGTTGCCGAAAAGACACTCTTATCGTCTTTGTGGAAAAACTTGTTTTGGAAAAGGCAAAAAAGTCCGGGGGGGCCACTGTATTCAAAGTGGATATGATGCGTGAACAAGAAAACGCGTAGAAAAGGGTGTCTTTTTTCAACAGGCGAGTACGCGCGTACATCGTTTAGGTGTCCAAAATAGCAAAATATGGAAAAAAGGGTATTGTTTTTCTTAACCCTGAAATTGTCATGTTCTATCATTAAGCAAGGACATAAAATCATCCAAAATATTGTAATCGGAACTTGGGAAGTTAAAGAAAGCAAGATATAACTAAAGGATATTGACGATTCAATGCACTGGGGACTTGTGGAGGGTATCATAAAACAGATAAAAAATACTTGTTTAGGGTATGTTTAGCTTTGTTTTTTAGTCGGGGAAAATACGTTTTAGGGTGCTTTTTGAAGTTCATGTTTCTGTTCATGCCTCATATCCCCTTTGAATACAAAAAAGGTGCCCCCCCCCCCCTACCCCCCGGGAAAAAAGTGTCGGCATCCTCCTTTTTGAAAAAGGTTGGACGAGAAACTAATAATAAAAGGTGCGGCTATAGAAGGTCCAAGTTTCAGATCACTTCGACACAGGCTCATTTGATGGCTGTAATCACCTGATCCCACTTTCCCATCAAAAATTCCCAAAAAATGGCCACCAATGTCAAAAAATTTGATTTTTGACCATTTATAACTCAATTATTTTGTGTTCAATTTGCCTTAATTTTGGTGGCAATACCCCATGTTGTTGGGGTATTAGAATCATGCTATGCTAACTTTCATCTCAACATAGGCTTTCATTTTCTTGAAAATGCAGTTTTTGCTTAAAACTGAACTGAAGGTGCTTTCAACAAAATGTGCATCCTATTGAACACAGTGATTTTACATTCAAAAAGTTGAGAGTTTGTATAAGAACACTTAATTTGGCTTAAACATGGTGTTTGCGGTTTTAAAACTAGGCTTTTTAATGTCATAAAAATGCCCTCCATTGAAACCTACAAATAAGTAAGTTTGTTGACCCTGTAATTCCAATGAGAGTGTTTTATCAAATTTTAAATTGCTGCCAGGGAAAATGGTACCGTAAGTGTTACTCAGCTCTAATATTCAGAAAATGCTGAATCCACACAATTTGATGTAGCCACCCGTAAAACTTTGAATGCTGTGTACTTTTTGGGAGTGCCCTCGCAGTACAATTTTAAGCCAAAAATGCAATATCATGGAAACGAAAAGTTCGATGCATGAGATTGGACCTGTGTCACAGAATGATTTCCTTTGCAGGTCAAAACATGGGTATTGCCACAACTGAGGTGATTAAAGGTGCTTGTTCCGAATATGTTTATTTGTGTCTCTACTTTATATGTCGCCTGGCACTTGCACATCACCCCATCAGTACCGTGGTAACCAAACTTACGGTTTTTGATGGTAGACGCAATAATCATGTTTGGCAAGCCCTATTCAATACTGTGCTAATATTGATGGTTCCACTAAAACAGCGTTTTTTTTTTTATATCTTGGTAGAAATTATTTAGGGCTCAACTTTCAGGACAATGAGAAAATACCGGCTCCATCTGATATCAAAATCGATACTACTTCCGTGTAATCCGGGGGGTCCCAAAGACGATCGGAACATCACCTTTAAACAAAACTATCAAGTTTATGGTCAAAATATAATTTTTTCATTATGCATTCATTTTTGGATTTTTCCCTTTGGCAACCCTGGTTTTTCCGCACTTTTTTTCATTTTTTTCTCCAAAAATTGGATAAGTACATTAAAGTCATCATCCTAGCCTGTGTTTGAAGTGATCTGAAACTATGAACCAAATATGAACCTATACCCACCTCTACTAATTTTACTTGGCCTTTGTTTTTGCCAATGTAATATTTCAATTTTATTACCATGACTATCAGCCTCGGCTGAGTGGATCAGATTGTGTCATGTGTCATATTTATGTTTCCTGCTTGGCTGTACATACTCCATGGCTACATTCACCCATGAGCCATTATTGTCCTGAAGCTGTGCATGCACAGTCGCTCAGGAGCAATACAAGGTAGCCCTTGCTTGCTGCCTTCCTCCTGCAGTTTCTGTTTTGATATAAGCACCTTCTTCCTTTATTCGTCTTCTTAGTACAGCTGTAAGCCGATGTATTGTGCACTTTGTGATAAAAGTTATTAAGATTTTCCCAATATAAGTATGCCCATATGCAATAATTTTACTATATGCCCAGTGTGTGCCTGTCCTAATATGGCCTGGAGAGGCGTTTATCAAAATGTGCACCCAAAATCCCCTAAAATGGATGAATACAACTGAAAAATATTCATTTTTTGGCGATATTGATGTATTTGACCAATCTGCTCGATCTTGAATGTCCTTCAGTATGAAAGCCAAGATCAAGTTTCACTGATGCATTCAAAAGAGGGCCGCTTTTCAAAATGGCCACCAAAATCCCAATATCCAAGCCCGAGAAGTGGGCACTGTGAGTGCCTAAGTGCAAATTCAATCGCTACACAACATTGTCCAAATGTTAATTTTTCACATCCGATCCGTGAACGTCTTTGTCAATTTGGAAAGATCTTTCAGAACTGTGGATGTGTAACAGCAAGATGAACATCACAGCTGCATTCATCACATTCGTCTCCACGACCACACAACATCCACTGGAAATTCATTCAACATGCAGGTGAATCTATCACAGAGGGTAAATTCGTGTCACATTTCAAATCGTCCAAAGACCTACATGTATATATAGGCCTATGGCACTGCTGTGCACACCATATAATTTCCCTGAAGGACTATCAATCCATTGAACGCATCAATCCCATCATTGCTTAGGGGGACCGCTCAAATCATGCATGAAAATATCACCATCCAGAAAAATGCTGCAAAAGGGTGTCATTTTCATCATAGCGGACTTCACACATGGAATGCTTGGGTGCCCATTTATCCATATAGGCCTACATGTCATTGTTTAGGGGTGCAATTTCATAGTGATCATTGCCTCTGTTTAAGTATAACAAACAAGCAACATACATGAGAAACAGTATTTTTATATGTCATCTCAATTATTACACTAGTGTAGTGTATATTGGTATTAAATGACTCCAAGAGGTAGCCCTGTTTTGGGTGTCTATTAGCTGTCATGTGTGCTTTCCATCTACGCAACCGTAAAGCCAAACGTCAGCTTAATGTAACCTGGTCTGGTACACCCCTGGAGCACTGTGATAACCCGGTCTATCTAGGAGTTACCTTGGACCGCACTCTCTCTTATAAGACCCACATCAAGAAGACGAAGAGTAAAGTATGTTCACGCAATAATATCTTGAACAAACTCACTGGCACAAGATGGGGTGCTTGACCACATACCCTAAGATCGACGGCACTTGCCCTGTGCTACTCATGTGCAGAGTATACTTGCCTTGTATGGGAAAGATCAACCCATGCCAAGAAGCTTGATTCAGCATTAAATGCCTCCTGCCGGCTTATCATAGGATGCCTTCGTCCAACACCAACGAAGAACTTATACATCCTAGCAGGAATTGCTCCACCAGACATTCCGTCGTAGTGTAGCGAGCATGCAAGAGCGTAGCTGCCAAGTATCTTATGTGAAGCACCCTATATGTCTGGACAGAGACCTGCTGCCAACTGCTTTAAATCCAGAGAGAGTTTCTTAAACAAAGTCCAACCTCTTGAATCAGTCTCTAAGAAGTATAAGAGAGGCGCATTGTGGAAAGAAAGACTTGCTGTCAACCAAAGGACATACAATTGTAGTGAACTGGTGAGCATCTTCCACCTGGAGTTTACTCCTCAAGGGCTGAATGGTGATATCTTAACAGATTGAGAACAAGAAACTGGCCGATCTAAGGTTTCCCTTGCAGAAGAAGTGGGGCTACCTGGAAGCAGATCAAAGACACTAGCTGTGTGTGATTGAAAAGCACCACTGACTATGGGACATCTCTTGGTCTGCCCACTGTTGGGGTCAGAGCAACAATCACAAAACAAGGACCCTGCGGATTCGGAATTGAAGCAGCCAGACGTTGTACCCATATCTGGGTGGATCATAGTTGAGAACAACTGTGTTTGGACACGATAAGATAAGAAGAAGAAGAAGCTGTCATTATCCGTAAGTGATTAAGTTCAGAGAATACAGTATGGTATTTTTTGCAGCAGAAACAGTGATGAAAATGGCCTCCTTTTACTGCGTAGGTCAGTGTTGGGTGGAAAATGAGCATCTGCTCTACATGTATAGTTGAAAGAAGTTGCTGGGCATGCAGCATCGATCCTATCTAACCCTATGAACAGGATGGCTTCTGTCGTGGCAAATCAACCATAGACCAAGTAGTGAATTAACTGGCGCAGAGCACCAAGGACTGCTTGGATGCAAATAGGAGAAGGGTGACACTGTCCCCTTCTTAACCTCACCGGTGACACCACTGCATATGACAACCAGTATACAGTATCGGCATCAGAGGCTGGTTCATCAAGGCTGTTCACCACAGATTGTGCTTATGGAAGAATGGGGCCAGTACAAATACTCAAATGCACTCTTCGTCCACAAAACCAGCGATGGGCAGCACAATTTTTAGACTGAAAGGGTTCAAGGGAATCTCTGTCCAAGATGTTCATTTGGTCATTCATGATCTTACTGATACAAATCAAGGAATATGGTTATGTACATGATCTGAACTATGCTGAAAAAAACACCAAGGGACGACTATCAAAATTTCCTAAGAAAGGCCATAGCCACAAGCGGAAAAGATAGCTCAATCAGGTAAGCGGTCGACTCCAGTGTAGTGTATGGCTCATAATGCGTTGATAGGCGTGCGTCGAGCCCGTCGCGATTCCAAGCGGTCTTGTAATTCCCTGGGACAAGAAATTAACCGCTGGTTGTCTCGATTTAACCATGCGAAATTTGGGAAGCTGGGTCCGGCGGTTCCACTTGCGAGTTATCTCATTGTATGTTTGCTGATAAGGAGGAAAGGCGCTGAGCCCGATCTGCTTTGAATCTTGAATGAAGATAAATGGTTTATGGTATAATAATGGTGGGCCACAGTGATCACGACCATTTTGAAAGCGCTTAGAGGCCCAATAGCATAAGCGTTATCTAAATTCTGTATATAAACACTTTGGTAAAGTACTACCAGGACCTGAGTGAAGAGTATGAACAGCCTTCCATTTAACAACATGGAAGCTACACGTGAGATAGATGGATCCCAGTCAACAACATAAAACTTGATTTTTCAAATACTACTATAGTACCTGGGAGTAAAGCTTGGCAGGGCATTCTCCTTTCATCAACACTGGCAGTACAAGGTGATAAAAAAATCACGTTGTTTGATGCAGAAATTACAACACAGTTACACTATTCTTTGATGTTAGTCTAAACACATCGTGATCTATTAGGGGGGTTGCTAATGACTAAACAATACTACCTTGCAATCTTAGAAAGGGCAAGCAGTCCATCTGTGCATGCAGGCCTTAGGGCCAAATTAAATCCATCCACCATCAGTCATCAACAGGATCAGTGTCGTCCACCTAAAATCCATACACAAACTGCTTTCTCTGATAAGGAACTGGTTTCATCTGTCTTACCCACTGATGTTAACTCAGAAGAGTCAACTCAATCAGTGAATTCAAAGCAAGTTATACTGTCAAAGGTCGATTTCTTGTAACCCCTGTCCAACAATGTCTGGTGGGGCAAACTTTTACGCAGGTTGCACTATGGATGATGTCTTAGTAACCTGCTTGGTTCTTCTGGATGTTGGTAAAGCAAGTGGGGTCCATGCGCATTGAAACAACCAGGGGGCGCCCCAAGGTCAATCTAGGATGGCACCCCAAAAATAAATCCTGCATACGGCCTTGCCTCTATATTACCGGAGCGAAAAGGTCTTGCTGCTGTCGAAGCAAAAACAAAGGATTGTTTGTTTTGACAGCACCTAAAAATATATCCTCAATTACAAGGTTTTGCATTCAAGAAAGGGATACAATGGCATGCCTCTCTGAATGGGTTTGTCAAATATGTTGGATATAGCCACTCATAAATATGTCTAAAGTGATGACAATAGGCCCTATAGTTCATTCAGTCTCAAGCTTTGCAGTGTTTGAAACTAGTCTTCATAAGAAATCTCCTTGAAAGGTGCGCATGACTGACATTAGCGTAATGTATTGTATAAAACATTTGAACAGGTTTTTGCTTTTGATTAATTTGTTTAGACACAGAATCTGCGTATGTGTTTTACATTGATGCCAAGTTGGTATGGAAGAAAAAGTACTGTTTTAACTCTAGCCAGACAAGTGGTTCAGAAGAGCAAGGGTTAAATATTAATTTATCCATTTTTCAGTTAAATTCACACTCAGTGTTAACATAAATGTACAGAATCAGCTGTCTTTTTAAAAGTGCCCTCTAGTGTGCAACAAAGACCCCATACGATTGTGGCCTTTTGAGGCGTAATTTTCCATTTGATAATGAAGCAATGCTTTGCTTCAGTGATTAACGAGTCCTTCTAACAACACACTCTTCATCATCTTAAATTCCTTTGTCGATACACCAAAAGATCGAGGGCTCACAGTAGTGTCTGGAATACAGAAAACAATCTGTAGTTTGATTCATTTCGATAAATGTTGTACAGAAAACAGTGCCTCACTTCCTGGCTGGACTGCATAATTGGAATGTTGGGCAGATTTAACTTTTTTTTAATTTTTTTATTTTTTGCTCAGGGTATAATTATTGTTTAATTATCCAGAAAGGCTCACAGATCCGTCTACAAATATATCACCAATCAAAAACCGGTTTCAGCCCATAAAGTGCCCATATAATCCCAGTTATTTATGATAAAATGGATTTTGGCACCATCTTAAAGCCCCCTCTCCTGGCAAACCTGGGTATCCAAGCGATTGGGCACATATCTGAAAATGTTAGTCTTGGGCCATGCTATAACTGTGGAAAATTTGGTACTTTTATCCACAAGTGCACAATTTATCATATAAAGAGGGCTTAAAACATCTGGGCTATCTCCTTTCACCTTTTTCCTTTCAGGTTTCAGCCCCACTTCAGATATTTTTGCCTTTTCTTTCCCCACCAGTATGGCTGCAATCCCCTGTTTCAAGACCTTTTCTGTGCGTGTGAAAGTGCATGGTTTTCGGTTGAACCGCTTCCTCCCGCCTGTTGAATGAACCTCAAGCATTTCTCTGTTGTATGACACCTTCAGTTGGCGTAGGTTCTTCTCCCACTTGGCACCGTATCACACTTGTCACTTTGAACGTTAATCGATGCTATGCGTTGCTGCGTGGCTATGTGGATGAAACTTACTCTTGAACCTCGTCCACAGACCTTCACACACCTAAGGGTCTCACACACCGGTGTGATCCATTTCAACATGATACTGCAGGAGTACCTCTTGACAGTAGCTCTGTCACCAAACTTACACTATATGCTTATCTTGACGTGCAGATTCTCATGTATAGCAACATAAGCCTTGTCTGTGAAGAACTTTCCACAGGATCCACACATGAATTGGCTTTGGCACCACTGTGCTTTTTGTGTACTACGTGCTCTTTGTACTTATACTCTTTGGGGCAGAGCTCACACTTGTACTTCTCAGTAACTCTGCATGTGACTCCTTTGTGCTCATGGTGTTTAAGTGTTATTCTTGTCTTTAAATGCATCTGTGCAAGGACTGGATAGTTAATTGTGAATGGTCTTTCAAATGAATGCATGCGGTCATGCGATATGATGTATGCAATACGAGGAAAATTCCTCCACAAACCTTGCATTTGAAAGGTCCTTCTCGATATGTTCCCACCCTGGTGAGTAACAGCATGTTTTCAGAAGGGTTTAATATGCAAATTGCTTACTCGCAAAACATTCCATTTGAATGGTTGCTTGGTGCTATCAGTTTCTGTCTGCCAGCAAATTCTAAGAACCCCAGGATCTAGAGAAGACGTAGAGTCATGATCAAATTTTTTCCATAGATTTATTTGTAGATTTGACCACATCTCGCTGATGTTTACTCTTTCTTACTTTGCTTGGTATAAACTCCTCATCTGTATCACTGTCATCATTGTCCTCTTCATCTGAGTCCACATCCTCTAAGTCCAAGACCAACTCATCTGAATCAGAATCTGATTTAGCTTGGACAGGTTTGTCTACATGCTTGACTTTTTTCATTCCACTGCTGCTTGAGGCCAAGTTCTTTACCCTAAGCTCTGTTTCCTTCTCTCCAAGTTCATCTGTGGATTTGAGTTGGCAATCAGCGGTAGCATCTTTGCTTGAATCAAGCTCCCTAGCTGCATCCTTGACAACATCTGAACCTTCAAGTGAGCTTAAATCTCTAGAGTCCAGAGCAGACTTCACCACATCTTCAACAGGGTCATCTGTAGATTGCAGATGGCATACTCTGTCACTAACTTCACTCTTTCCAACTTCTTCTTCTTCTTGATTCACATTACCATCTGCTTTTGCAACTTTGACATCATTTGGCTCTTCATCTGACTGCACCTGATCTTCTGAAGAAGTAACTTCTGACAGAGCATCATCAGACAGAGCATCATCAGACAGAGCATCATCACGCTTTCTATATGATGATCGGAGCTTCTTTGCTGCCCTACACGGTGTTGTTTTGAATTTCTGGCAGCATATGGCACATTCGTTCCCCTTATATTTCTTCCTTTTAAACAGCTTATCTAACTGATGCCTTACTTCCTTGACCCGTTTGGCACCACACGGTGCCACAAAATCTCAAGCAGACCATCTCTGTCAGTAAAATTTCTGGTTTTCCAAAGAAATCACAAAAATGAAAGCTTAAAGTTTACACTTTGTTGGTGGTGAGCTCATAATATTGCTGGGGTATAATTTCCAACTTATTTTAGCCATCGTTGTCTGGCGTCTGACTAAAAAAAATAACAACAAGGATGGCATGCATATAAAAAGCTATGGCTTATATGGAAGATCAAGGCTATTTGAATAGCATAAACAGATCTGTAGCACTCCATGATTCACCTACACTATATTAATTTACAGTAGAGGTCTTGAAGTTTCCATCAGGACTGGTAAAGAAATTATATGTTAAGATAACACTTTCCACGTCCAACGGTTGACTCACGATTAGACGTACAATTTCGTTCACCGAGAACTTCCTCAGCAGTGGGCCAATCCATCAGCTTTACTCCTGTAGGATGGGTATTTTTTTCTCAACCACAGGGTGCAAAGCAAAGTCCTTCCCTGTAGCAGTTAATTGTACATGTGACTGAGATCTATTTTTGAGTCCTATTATGGTCCATCAACCACAAATCTGTGGGGTTGTTGAATGTTACTAGTCACAGAAAAAGTCCCATACTGAACATATTTGTACTATTCACATCACAACATCCAATACAATACACCAGAAGTTACCTAGGTGAGGTGATAACTCCTTGATAGAAATTGGTCACAAAGAAAGTGATACAAAGAGAAGAAGAAAATGACAGTCAGGCACTGATGAGTAATGTGGGTTTCTAGCTGATGATTAGGAAAGTCAAACAAACAAAATGAGAGACAACGATAGGGCTTGGGTTATATTGACAAGGGGAAAGATACGACAAGGAGAAACGCAAAGAAATGGTGGTTTTTCCCATGGATCCAGGCATTCTGTAAGATTACACACATGCCTTCAAGAAAACATCTCAACTGCAATGAAGAAAACATTGCAACACTTTGAAAAAACATCATACACTCTGATGTCAAGCAAGACCCCCACAAAAACCTGTGACTGCTTTATGGGAATCCCTTTGCAGTTGTCTTTTATACATTGATAGTTAAACTGGTAGAGCCTCACCCAATTTAGGTTAAAGAGCAATCATGAAAAGCTGAAAACATAAAGAGACATAGGAGATTTTCCTGAAAGAAGCACCCCCAATTTTTCTCGAACCCCGGTTTTTTTACATATTTGGAATGCTTACCAATGTATTCGAGATTCCCACCTGAAGTTATAACCGAATACGCCGTCGATATGTATAAAATGAGGATTTAGTGAGTTTTCGGTCTGTCGTGCACGACAGAAAGTCAAAGCATGGTTTTCTATGGGGAACGATTACGATCTCAGGCAAGTTCAAAACAGGTTTGCAGTTTTCTTTTGCCCCTGTCCTGTCCAATAAACCTTCCAACGTCTCGGTAGGTGGTCTATACAACCGATCCAGTGAATTTGAAAGAGAAATTCATTCCTAAAAACATCTCCTCCCTGTCACTTCAAATAAGAGATTGCACATGAGTCATAGAAAGACCCCGTGAAGAAGTTCATACATCATGCTTCAATCTATACAATTGCCAGAACACAATCCTGTGATTGACTGGAGAGGCCAATAATTGACAGACCAAAATGCAAACTAACTATAGACGATAGAGGACTAATAATGGATCAGGAAGGGATTCACAAAGTCACATCATTAACCGTATGAAGGAGTACACATCTCTAATCAATGTACAATCATTTTGCTACAGGAAGAACTCTGTCTCCTGTCAGATGAGAAAATTATTCATCCCACACGAGTAAAACGACTGGATAGGCATAAGATTATCGAAGAAGTTCATCCCTCCCGAGTCCCAAGAATGAAATTGTCTAATCATAGTAAACTTTTGACTTGAAATGCATATTGTTAGCTTTATATTTTACAGTAGAAGTGTTATAACTTTACAATAAACAACCACTTGTCATAAATTTCTCCCAGAGCAGAGTCTTTGTTTTATAAAGTCAAAACACAAATGATGCTGACCCACTCCCATTTATGACCATTTTATGATGGCAAAGTTACATTCAGACAAAAAATTGACAAAGGAGGGAGATTACTGTTCTTCAATAAAAGAAGTGAAGTTTGTACAAAATTTTAATATCCATTTGGTTTTCAATCTAGTGTTTTACTTGGGTATGACTCTCATGAACCAGATGATCTATCACCCAAATGCAGCACATGCTGACTCCAGAGATACAAAGCTTTACTTCAGTACCTGACAGGAATTTTAAAAGTTTTCAGAAAAACAAAGAATTAGACTGTAGTAGCGTCAATGACAATATAGGCAATCAATATACATCACTAAAGTGATATGGGGTCCTTGAGTTTAGGTAAGATTTTTAAAAAATGGGGTCTTTGGTGACAACGATGCTGAAAATGGGTATCTTAACAGGAAAATATTTACAGGTCGCCTCCCCAACTCAAGATACCCAATTTTGAAAGTGCATGTAATTGGACATTGCGTTTCTTTTGTCTTAAAGTGACGCTTTAGGTCAAAATTTAGTGTGAGGGCGCTTTTCATGAATTTTCGCTACACCTTTTCATTCGCTTCTTTTTCTAGTTTGCGCTACAAAGAAGAATCAACAAACATTGACCTGCTCAAGAACATTTGAGCACTCTATCTCATTTAGTTTGCCTGTAGCACCACAGCTTCTATCATAACACTATATAGCAACCGCCAGCTCAAAAGTCCGTAGTAACCATCTTTTGCCGCAGTGCGTAATTATTTCCATAGCGTGGTTACCAATTTATTCATATTATTCCCTGATTTTCCATCTCTGGTGGTAACCATTTAATTCACATATTCACGCATTTGCATAGAATGATGTACCGTTTCCAGGCCAACGGGGTTACGGCGCATGCGCGTACACATTTCGAATGGATGACCGTAATGAAATATTGAATAAGTTTCAAAACACGGTTACCGTGGCTGCCTACTCTTCAACACGGGCGTACGACATCTCACCTTTTTGCTGTATCTATGTGTAGACTAGCACTATCCACTCATTTGCAATGTTTCTCCATGCTCTATTCAAATGTCCATGGGTCAGCCACTTTTCCTTTGGTACAATTCAATGGGAGTATTCAAATGAAAGTTGAATAGAGCACTACGACCAACTACATAATAATAAAGTACTCAAATTTCTTAAGCTGGTCGAATTTGTGTTAATCTTCATGGCTGAAAATTTAAAACAGCAAATGAGAAAGCATTAGCGGAAAATCTTGAAAGCGCCCTCATTCTAAATTTTGACCTAAAACGTCATTTTTTAATAAACGCAATGTCCAATTTCCATGCAACTTCTCAAAAAATTAATGTATCTTGAAGCTCAATTGAGACATCAAAAGCCATTGGGCAAAATACCGTACCTAAAAAAGGGTAATTAGAGGGATTTTCTGCTCAAATCCACTCCCACCTCAAATTTAGGGACATGACACAAGAGGCGGCGCCACACTTTTTTCTTGGCCAGAAGGCAAGCAATTTTGTCATTTCCATGTTGAGGTATAAATAAAATACAATCAAACCCGCCCTAATGAATAACCAAAAAGTCATTTTGGGTGCCCTCCATATAAGCCCACTCCTAATATAACAAACCTCTCTAAAACAAAACCTCTGAGTCAGCCTTTAAAAGTTGACTTTATAGGGCAGGCACGTAGCCAGCCCGGTGTCTGAGGGGGCACTTTCCCGGTAGGTGAACAAATGTCCCTATCACAATCAAAAATTTCCCAGGTGGGGTCGCAGGGCAAAGAATCCGAAAAAAAAGGGCTGATTAACATAATTCTGTGTTTATTTCCCAATTTCCTCCCCTCAAAAAATCTTCAGAGGCACTCTGCCCCCCCTGCTCGCCCCCCCCCACACAAACCCTGTTTTTTTTGTTATAGGTCATGACGGGATAGGTTCAAATTTTTGTGTGTGGGTTATTAAAGGTGCTTGTTTCCTATTATTTGTGTTTTCTCTTGATATGAGAGCCTGGCACTTTATGCCTTCCTGTGAAGACAAACTTAGCAGTTTTGATGGTAGAAACCGCGAATGCATATTGCAAAGCCCTATTCCAATACTATGGCTAATATTGATGTTAACATTAGAGGTGCATGTTCCAATCGTCTTTTGTTGTTTGGGACCCCCTGATTTACCGGAATATATCAATTTTAATATCATATGAACGGCCATATTTTTCTCATTGTCGTCCTGAAATTTGAGCCCTCAAATCCATTTCATTCCCAAGATATAAACAAAAAAAAACACCAGATTTAATGGTTAACCATCAATATTAGCAGAGTAGAATAGGGCTTTGCAATAATTGCTTTTACCTCCGAGTTTTTTCCCAGGGTCTTGGGGGAAAACAAATGGGGTGTATGTGCAAGTGGGCCAGGCTCTCATATCAATAGAGAACACCTTGCACATAAATCGGAACAGCCACCTTTGTTTATATCTTGGGAATGGAATGTATTATGAAGACTCAAATTTCTGGATGACAATTGGACACGAGGGGTCCCAAAGACGATCAGAATGTACCTTTAACCCCAACACGTCACAGGGTATCCGCTATATGATGTTGGTCCGAATGCAATTGAAAGGCAATAAAAAAGTTTCTCCTGAAGTCCTACTGGCAATCCAAGCATTGGTGCCATTCCATGCATGTTAGTCATTTTCCCTGCAGCGAAAAATGGCGTAAAAGTTTTTAGTCTCACCGTCATAGTCAAGTAATAGGTCTCCTGCGAGGAGACGTCACTACTGCAATAGAAAGCAATTGTTTCCAATGGTCTTCTGCGGGAGAGGCAGCCCAAGTCCAAGACGAGCATGACCGGAGTATATGCTTACTTCATGGGTGTGCAAATGTGACCTTGCACATATCTGCTAAATTTGGAGGCCCACTACAGTACCATAGGGGGAAACCCCATGACTTCGGAAGGTCGTGCACGGTGGATACAAATGCGACCCGCAACTACTTGTTATTGTGCTGTCTGTCTCAGTGCAATTAGCAATTGTTGTTTTTTGGCGATCTCCTCGGGGGAAAGCGGTCGACGTTCATAGACGCAATGGGTGTCTGAGGGAAAGCGGCGACGTGCAATAGAAAGCACTGCCCGTAAAAAAATATTTCTCGACGTTGACGTACCATTACATGCAATAGGTGCACTTGATTGCTTCTAATTGGCCCCTCAGACTTGCTAGGGTTAATTAAAGGATCTAGAACTAAAGATCGTCCCTCAACAGCTGAATTAAACAAATTTTTAGCCTGGGAGCTAGCATACATTTGTTTACACATCTCAAGTAGCTTTGGACCATGGCCCTTTGAAGTCTGGGACACTGAGTTATTAGTTCTTGCGAGTAACACACTAAACGCAAAAATCAATAAAAAGGGTCATTCGTTAAGGGTCAAATTTTTAAAGTTGCTCGATGTGGGATTGTAAAAACAACGGGAGCCATTGTCGGTGGAGGTCATAACATGGATAAGATAGTTTCACTGTCCATGTTAAAAGGTCCATGGTCCGATCTCCAAAAGAGCCTGTCCCCCCCCCCCCCCCCCCCCCCCCCCCCCCCCCCCCCCCCCCCAGGGACCCCAGATTTTGAAGTGTTTTTAGTCAAATATGGGTACATAGGAGAAAGCTACTTAGGGATGCAGGCAAAATGGGCCCATTTTGGTTGACCAATATGCACAGTTAGGAACAAGAATTTCAGAATTCTGCACCTTTGTGAAGGTGACAAATTCGCACCGGGGAGAGAAGAGAGAAATAACTTGCATCAAAAAACACCAAAAATTACAGTTCAAAGGCACCAATAGCAAAGAAACAATTCTCCCCATCACAGCTGATTAGTATGTTTTAATTATATTAATTTTAAATCAACTGTAAGTATACTTTACTGCTAAATTTAGCATTTCCTCACCAAATTCCCATAGCGTTACAGAAACGTTGATTACTAGTCGGCGACTGCCTGTGATACAGTGGCGTAACCGTGCGGGGGGGGGGGGGGGCAGGGGCACGTGCCCCCCTGACGACTTTGCCGGGAAAAAAATTTGCAAAAAATCATGCTAAATCAGCTGTTTTTAGCCTCTGACGGGCCGGGAAAAAATGCCTTTTGACCCCCCTAGAGGGAAAATTTCCAAGGATGGGAAATTTGCCCCCTCAGAGGGGCAGGCCAATTCGCACGGAATGTATATCTTCTTTCTATTTAATCCCAACATTCATTTTAATTTGATTAATTTACTAGTTTTTTCTGATCATTTCTAACACAGTACAGTACCTATGGGATTACAAATCACATTTAGCTCTCACTTCAAATGGATTGAAATATCGGTGCAAAACTTGACAGGGTTTTGAGGTGAAGGCCATTCGGGATGAATTCAGTATTCTGCCACCACATCCTTCAACATGCAGTTTATTCTGTTGAGACTGCCGAATTCATATAGGGTGGTGGCACAATACTAATACTAAATGGGTATGTCCGTGAAGTTCGGTCAAAAAGTGTGACATTTGTTGAAAAATTTAAAGTGCCAAATCATTAAAGTGGGGATGGTATTATTGTTGCAAAGGCTGAATTTCAGAAAACATTGATGACATTTTTGAAATGCTTGCAAAGCTAACACCTCAACATACAGCTTGACATTTTGACCCTATGCTATAATAAAAAAGTATTATGTGTGAAAATTACCTGATGCTACATTGGACACTCGTGTCCATGTAGAGTCAGTAACTTTAACTGCTAAGTATATTTTGAAATAAAGCCATGTATAGAGCCAAATGAGCTAAAAGAATTGTCTAACCACTGGTTTTCAACTGGGCAGTATAACATTTGAAACAGCTCATCCTCATCAATATTACAAGCAGTTCATTTCCATCTCCATGTTGCATCAGATACCAACTCTACAGGCGGACACCGCACTTATCTTTAAAGATATTCTTTCCTGATAGTCAAATTCCCTCAAGTCATATACCGAATAAAACCACTATCAAAATACTTCAATGGAATTGTGTTTTTATTTAAATACATCAATCTGCAAGTGCAATGTCTTTGCTTAAAAGATTCCGACACTACAAATGTGCACAGAACACCACGTTGACCACTGCATACATTCTCTTTCACAAATTTTGAATATCCCATCTAACACCCATTATTTGTCATTAAATTTACTTATACACATATAAGGATAACACACAGTACAATTTGTTCAAAGTATCATGTTATACCTCCTAGTTATAAGCTACTAATACCCAATACCAACAAGCATCAGTTCAGATTGGATGACATATTTCTTGTCAAACAAGTTACAAGTGGTGGACTGTAGCTTGAATTATTGTATGCTCTCCATTTATCATTGTTTTAAAGACATTTTAAATTTTAGAATGGCATTTGAAATCGTGCAATTTCTATGTCACACATTTTTATCAAAAAACAGGGGCGGACACCACATAATTATCGCATGTCAAAAATTTCATGAGTGAAGTACACGTCATTGTTTGATATTTTTTGAAACCTTGTTATGGGTACCAGTGGCGTAACCAGACCTTTGCAAATGGGGGGCTGAAGGGGTGCCAAGGCCTTTTTTGAGGGGGCGAATTTGGGTCCTTCTCCATAGACACAAAAAAAAAAAAAAAAAAAATCTAACCACTGGTTTTCAACTGGGCAGTATAACATTTGAAACAGCTCATCCTCATCAATATTACAAGCAGTTCATTTCCATCTCCATGTTGCATCAGATACCGACTCCTACAGGGGACCACACTATCTTTAAAAGTATTCTTTCCTGATAGTCAAATTCCTCAAGTCTATACCGAATCAAACCACTCATCCAAAATACTTCAATGGAATTGTGTTTTTATTTCAATACATCAATCTGCAAGAGCAAATGCTTTGCTTAAAAGATTCGCACTCCCAAATGTGCCACAGGGACACCCAGTTCCACTGCATTAACATTCTCATTTCACAAATTGAATATCCCAACTAACACCCATTATTTGTCATTAAATGTACTTACAACATCTTAAGGATAACACACAGTACAATTTGTTCAAGTATCATGTATTACCTCTAGTTATAAGCTACATACCGACCTACATGCAATTTTTAGGCGGACACCAGTGTAGAGTCGGTAAATTATTTTCAAACAAGAATCAGTTCAGATTGGAGGACATATTTCTTGTCAAAACCCGGTACAAGTGGTGACATGTAGCTTGAATTAGTGTATGATTATCATTTTCATTGTATAAAGACATTTTAAACAGTTTATGAATGCATTTGAACTCGTGCAATTTCTATTGTTAACACATTTATCAAAAAAAACAGGGCGGGACACACCACATAAGTATCGCATGTCAAAAATTTCCATGCGTGACGTACCGTACATTGTTGCATATTTTGTGAAACCTTGTATAGGTACTATTAAAAAATGTCACCTGTGATGTTATTTCATTTGGGATCGCCAAAGCAAGGAAAATTACACTTGACATATTCCAAAATTACCCCATTTTTGGAAAAACCCCAACTTCATGGACAGACCATTCGTCCGGCCATTCTGTCGAGATAAAAAATTTAAAGACTTAAAGACACTATCAGTGATTTATCCGAAGGAGTTAAAATATTTGAAACTTGCAGGAATAGCCTAAAAGTGAAGAATAAGACTGAAGAATTATCATTGACAGAAATGGAAAATAGCAGGGTTCAAAGATACGAATCTCCATTCAATTACGTGTTGTAGTAATGACTAAAATATCCGACTTTATCCTTGTTAGGTTGCTTCCGTGAAGATGGTCCTATCATTTGCAGGGTATGTTAGTATACTTATACTTGTTACAGACATGCAAATATTTGATTTTTGATGATTTTTTTGATTTTCTGATTTAGCAAATTATTTAAATCAGAAATTCGAAAAAGTCATCAAAAATAAGATTTTTGCACATTTGTAAAAAGAATGGGTATTCTATCGTACCCTACAAGCAAGAAGAAGACCAAAGACAACCTATTCAGGACAAAATCGGATATTTTAGCCATTACTGTCCGTACGGACACTTACTACAACACGTAATTGAATGGGGATTCAACACTGCTGTCTTCTTCCTTTCTGTCAATTTTTCAGTTGGAAAAAATAACTTATGAGAAATCTACAGACTTATCCTTCTGCTATTCCTGCGATTGTTTATTTTTTTAATCTTTCGGGTGGATCACTGATAGTGCCTTTAAATCAGGTCATCCCCCTTTCCCTAGACTTTGTGTCACTTCTAGCCCAGATTTGCTTCAGCGGTTCCTTTTTAGTGCAGTGAAGTTGAACCATTGCTCAAAGCTTGCGAGACAGCAATTCTGACTGGAGCCTGCTCTAGATTTCTAGCCAGAGTGTCTCGACTCGAGGCCGTTTTTCAATGAAACAACAATCCAATATCAGCTCATCTGCCCACACGTCAGTAATTGCCAATCTTTATCCCTAAAGTCCCTGGTGTATGAGGCCCAAGAATTTGCCTTGGCTCTAGCATGGGTCCAGGCCATCAACTGCGCCAGTTGACGGATAGAGGAGCAGGATTTGTAAATTTGGACCTGGCCTGCGTGTAGTTCCAGAACTGAAACCAGAGGGTCGCCATTATCGTATCGAGAACGAGTAAGTGTTAAAAGAAAATGTTGGACCTCTGGTTCTGGTTACCAGCACTAGGCTGCATTGCAGAAAAGTTTGACAATGGACTTTGTCATTTAATTAGTTTCTACACCAGTCGATGCACCTTGACAAAGGGCTTAACTCTTTATTAAGCGTTCAGAACAGGATTAAAACACTTTTCACTGAAACGGAGGGATGCAAGGAGTAACCCGCTCATGTTTTGGTTTTGAACTTTCTGCCCATTTCTGGTAGCATTTGGACTTCTACCCATAAAATGCTAGGGTTGTGTTAGATTTAGAATATTCGAACAAGGGGCAAATGCCATTATTGTTCACAGCAAACAAACTAAATAAGGGAGGTGTCATGCATATACTCAATCGAATGTAGTCTATCCACAGACTCACCAGAACACTAAACCATGCAGGGACCACTCAATCAAAAGCTACCCAGTTGGTCGCTCAAGGTTCAAAGTTGAGATTTGTTTGTCATCAAATAGGCCCAAAACATCATTTAAAATGATACCTCTCCTGTGTGATTGGGTTTACGCACTACCAATTTGATGACGAAAAATGGGCGTTAATATTTTTTTATTTCTTTGTTTTTTCATTGCATTAATTTAATAATATATTGAATGCAAATTCAGGACAAATTTTCGGTTTGATGTGAGGGGGCACATGAGTGTTTCAGGATCTTTTTTTTGGTTCTAAACACGCTTGCTATGTCCTGCCATGCAAAGAGGGTTCTATATAGATAGAGAGGCAAAACGCTACGTAATCATTAGAAATCAGCGTCTGCATGTTTGCGATCCACAAAGAAAACATAGAGTACCAACAATAGAAAGCAATGGCTGCACTCCGATTCTTCCACATACGGTGGGGCCGTTTGCATATACACTAATCTTTAGTGATACAAATTGATGTCTGTGTTAGAGGTGGAAAGGTGTAATAATAGTGCACGGATAGTGTGTCAGATTACCTTTTTTCTAACTCGCAATGCGCTGTCTTTTAGTGAAAAGATGATTCATTGGGGGTTTTTTAATCAAGACGATGACGTTGTCTTTCATTCGTTGTGTGGCCATGGGTAGGACAAAATTTAACCCCCCCAATAGAAACCAAACATCCAACAACTGTATATTTGCGGATGTTTGTTATTCGAATTGGACCAATTACTGTGCTGTATACAAGCGGGGGGGGCAGGTGGGACCCAAACTAATAATATTTTCGTGCAATATTAAAATGTCAGCGCCCCAGCTGGACGACTGGGTTTTGAATGGGCTTCCCAACCCCTTATGCCATGGTTATGCACTAAGATAATTGTGTTTGGCACTCTTGCACGCCAATAACATAACAACAGGGAGGGGAGCATCCCATTCATATAGTTAGTTATCCCAACTAGACGGTTGCCCGCGCTCAACCGCTAGCTCGATTTGAATGGGAGCGGTCACTACACCGGTGATCTAGTATTTATACTGCAAAATTCATAGACATACATGTTTTCTTAAGTTTTCTCAGTTAGAAGGGGAAATCAGGGAAAGCTCTTTGGGGAAGGAGAACGTTCGCAAAAATCTTCCCATAAAGACCTCATTTTTCGAAAAAAGGGTACTGTTTACTATTCCTTCAAAATGTGTTAAGTCAAGAAGCTATCAAAGATTTTCCCCCAACATTATCTATAATGAGACAGGGGAAATTTACTGCCAAGGGGCCAGCATCGGGGTAGAGAGGAAGGGCATACGAAGTGATAGTCAATCGTGGGTGAAATAGGGCGGGGGCAGAGTAGACCTACCCCTCAAAATTGGGAAATTTTGAGGCAAAATGGCGTTTGGATGCTACTCTCCACTCAGGACGAATTTTTCCTTGGCCGAGCTGCCTTCCCCCTGACCGCGCTTTTGCAAACCACAATGCTCCTTATAGATGTAACTGGGTCACGTGCCCTGGGCGCCGCCTTTAAGGGGTGAAAGCGCCAATTATTTATGGGCAAATAGGCTGCAATGATTCAAACAACAAACTGTAATGAAATAATCATGCTAGGTCTAATGTAAATATAGGCATACTCTTTGCTCGAGGCAGTGGATTTTTTGGGTAAAGGTGGATCGACATCTCATCACAAAAAAATGGGCTTTCTTGTCAAAATTTCTCTAAATTGTTGACCTTTTTATCAACAAATTAAGCAAAAAGGTCGACCTTTTTGGCCCTTTTGTGGAATTTGAGGAGTGCGACCGCCCCCAGCACGCCCCTGCGTACGGGCTTGGCTTGAGGAAAGTATGTTCACTTTTTTATTCTCTCCCATATGTGTGAAATAATATGTGTGCATAGGTGTATATAGGTCTACAATCTCGGCCAAAAGTGTTGGAACACTTTTATTGGCCTAATTACTTCAAAATGCCCCCTCTCCCCCTGGACAATGTTGAATCCTAAAAATTTTGTTCTTGCCACCCTATAACCCAACATTGATTGGTGGGGATAGGGAGGGGTGCATGGATAGGGAATGCTCAAAGCCTCCCAACCCAAGTTGACATGATTTCCTTTTTTTTTTTTTTTTTTTTTTTTTTTTTGAGATTGTAGCTTGGAGATCCAACCAGCAATTAACCTTTAAGCCAATTTTTAGATTTAATCGAAATATCAAATCGTATAGGCTCTATGTGCGTATCAGTAGTGTTACAGCCACATATGGGAGAGAGTGAAAAATGGACATACTTTTCTTGAGCAAAGAATATATTTACATTAGATCAATCATGATTATCTCATTACAGCTCTTTCTTGCGCATGTACCGCAAATATGGGTCTAATATATTTTAGTCTTCTGGTATGACCCTTTTTTATGCCAATTTTGGTATGGTAATCTTTTCCACTAATACAATATGTTGAAAAATTAAGTCCAATCTCCTCAATCTGAAGCCAAAATTTTCCAAAAAAACATGGCAAACCGAGAGGCCAGCACCTATAGATGGGATCTTTGCTACATGTCCAAGGGGTGTCTGTGGCGGATTTAAGAGTCAGCAGTGTCAGCAGCTGCTGACAGGGCCCACTAAAATATTGCTCTCAGGGCCCCCTCAAACACACCTTAGTCGCACTAAAGTGCGATATTGCGTTGCTTCTTGATGCTAAAGGGGGCCCACCTTAAGCTGCTGACGGGGCCCTTTTCCTTAAATCCGCCACTGAGGGGTGTTCCCATTTAGATGATGACGCTTATAGGCCTATTATGGTTGTTAACAATCCATAATCATTGTCACCCAATGGCCCTTTATTATTGAAAATCCTAAAATTTTCAACTCCAAGACCCTCTTTAAAAAAAAGCAAATTTCCACGAAAAATCACCCTTATTTGGGTACCAATCTGGCGGCCTTTTCAACACCATAACCACACGTTTTTGGCACTGTCTCTATCAACGAATGCCCCTAGCTCCAACTTTTCACTCAAAGACACCCTTTTTAAAAAATCTTTAGCAATTTTCACAAAATCTCTTAATTTTATGGGCATTTTGGCTGCCTTTCAACCCAAGAACCCTTTTTTGACAAGTCTCTAGCTTTGAAAGCAGCAGCTTTAAACCCTTAATTTTCATACGGTGAAATTTTCAAACAACAAATTGTAATGAGATAATCATGATAGGGCTAACGTAATATATAGGCCTCTCTTTGCTCGATGCATGACCGTACGCAGAAGAAGTGCTTTTTTTTTTGGGGGGGGGGTGGGGGGGGGTTGGAGCTTTTCATCAACAAACAAGATATTATTTACCTTAGACCAATCATGGATTATCTTCATTACAACAGCTCTTTCTTGCGCATGTACCGGCAAATATTGTTCTAATATCTTTTAGTCTTCTGGTATGACCCTTTTTCAAATGCCATTTTTGGTATGGTAATCTTTTCCCACTAATACATCTGTTGAAAAATGAGTTCCCTCTCCTTAATCTGAAGCCCAAATTTTTGCAAAAAAGCATGGCCAAATTTCCAATTTCCAAAAAACATTGCAAAATTGTCCATAACGTTAATCTCTGCATGGTACAGCTATGGGTCCCTTTTTTCCCGGCAAATCACTATGGGCCCTATCTCCAGATTCTCGGAGGCACGTACGCTTCCGTCCCTATACCCAAACCAATCTTGAGACCACGGCAATATCGATATTATGTCATATACTCTCTTAGACGCAAGATTGAAAATCAATATTAAAAATTGGGATGAAGGAAAGACTTAAGTGTCGACAAATGTTTTAATTAATTTTTTTTGTGAAAGTCGCGGTATTTGGGCCCTTAACCTACGGAAATGTTTCTGGCTCTCACATACTCTCACATCAAAACGGATTGAAATATCGGCGCGAAACTTTACAGATTGGGTGGGGGTAAAGGAAATTCCCCGGGGTTTGGTTTGGGTAGGGACGTGCCTCCGAGAGTCTGGAAGTAGGACCCATAGCTATACCATTTTTTTTTGCCAAAAAAGGGACCCATACCTATACCAGCGATGCAAACTTTGGGCCCACAAATTTAACCCAAATTTATTTCCCAAAATGTTGGCATTTTAAAGCAAATTTGGGCAATTTTGGCTTCGGATTGAGGAAATATGACTAATTTCCCAACAATTTTTAGAAAACTTTGGCTTCCGATTGAGAAAATTTGACTAGTTTTCCAATTTGAAAATCTTTTGAAAAAAAACCCCACCCATTGTTATACCACTGACCAAAATTGATATGAAAAATTGATATACCAGAAGGCTGAAAATGGGACCAATGTCTAGCTGTCTGTGGCACGACCCCATATGGTCATTTGTGTTGAGAACCCCCCTGAGGGCAATTCTATCAAAATTAAATCTTTATACTTAAATCGGGCCTTGAGAAAATTTTGAAAAAAAACCCGACCCATTTGCTATACCAAAATTGGCATGAAAAAAGGGGTCCTTGATACCAGAAGGTTGAAAATGGCACATGGAAAATGTCCATCCCCTTTTAATTCCATGCCACTGCAGGTTGTAAACCAGACCTGCTTTCTTCGAGTTAGTATAGCTAAGTATATTTACTTTAGGCCTAAACTGTTTATGTCATTGTCATATTCGACCTCCACAGCCTTTCTTGTGCATGCAGTACAAACATATTGCCAAGGACGCGAGTGTCCAGTCAGTTCTTGTATTCTATAAATAGTCAGGCGGAAGGTCACCAATTATTTCTTCCAAAAATACGTTAATAATCAGGATGCTAATTAATGAATACAAAAATAGTTTAACGTATTGTTCAACTGATATACATGTATGAGGTATCTTTATCCTCTTATTTTTTTCCGTTTCCAAAAAATAAATAGTTTTAGAAATAAATATCAAAGATGTCAAACTCGTCCACGCGATCACGATTTAACGCGAGAACAAAAAGGTCACGAATTTTGCTTCAAAATAACACGTTGGGGATCAATAGAAAGTCTTTTAATGAATTAAAATACGTAGTATAAATCAATCTTGAATGTTTTGCAGTAGGCCTTCTTATTGTTCTCTTTTATCACCAAGAAATAAATAATTTTACACAGAAATAGCACAAAGGTCAAACTCGAAGGACCATGGGTAATTAAGCCACAAACATGGACGACAACTCGTACCTTAGAAAACGGTACCCTCAATTTACGTATTCACTCTTTGTCAAACCACCGGAATTCAATACGCATCTACTACCGTTTACAACATGTTTAGCTATGTTTACAACACGTTTATTTGCAATCTCAATGGAATCTAAATCATCTGTCAGCAGTTTGAATACATAAACCCCGAGCAATCGAGAGACACGATGGGAAGGGTATTACCTGAATAGGGTACATATTCAACATGGCGACCTCCTGGGTCAACATGGCAGCCTCCAGGGAAAAACAACATGGCGAAGTTCGATCTTTATAGTATAGATAATGCCAATATTGATTGGGGTGAGAAAATGCTCCTTGACATCTTCCTTTGTTCTCATGTCAATAATAACAGTTCTCTGAAACTGTGTGCACAATTTCCCTTGAATTTCATGATATTGAGCATTCAAAAACTGTTCGAGGATGCAGTGGTATTTGTGGTATCAGGTCTATGTGATTCTAGGTAAGTTGGACTCATATTTATTGTATTTAGGAAGACTGAGGCATGTAAACAGTTGAAATTTGGTGTCCACTATGTGTACAGTGGTCTTCAATAAACCTTCCTCGATCAATACACACCGATCTGTGTACATTCAGTGTCAAGCTGATAGCGCCTGTACAGCACTAAAATTGCTTCACTGTGTGGTTCAATGGAGAAAATTCACTTAAATTGATCTAAAAATCTTTAAACTAAATCTCAAACTTTCTAAGAATATGGGGAATAAGTTTGATTCATGAACTATCCTATAGTGAACACCAGGTTTTACGGGGTCGACACACCGTAAAGCACAAAGAACATTTTGTAGAGAAATTACAAACTTCCCATACAGTAAAGAATAGGTCAGTTGAGGTCACATACAAAAGTGTACACTGTACATGTGTGTACTGTCACAAATACACACACTGGATTTTGGAGCATTTTGGCACAAAGTTTTATCTGTAACTCAGCTCATACTACGGCTACGTACTTGATTTTACTATCAGTCATTTTTTTCCAAAATCAAAATGCTCATTTTGTCTCTAAATTGCTAGTGTTTAGGTCATATCAAACACCTTATATTACTGTTCTTTGTGAGACACTTACATTGTAAGCATTTTAAAGCGATCTTGAAAATGCCATTCACGACTGTTTCTAGACCTTAATAAAGTCGGATCCTGACTTTTATTAGTAAACAAA
>JAMKCH010002029.1:0-39152 GCA_023653785.1 Ophioderma brevispina
GTATGTTCAACATGTTGAATACAACCGCCTGATGCGATGCGATCGACTCTTTTGAGTACCGCCAAAACAGCTTCAATGTGCATAGTCTCCTTGACATAGATAGAAACGAGGGCGTTTTTTTTTTTCGTTTTGGCAAACAGACCAATCACGTTGTATTAAAATTTGACAATGGAAAACAACGGATACTTGAATGGAAAGCGTGCTCAAAATGAAGAACGTTCAATGTCAACAATGTCCAACATTAAAATCATTTCTAAAATGTTTCAAATTTTAGATATGCAATTCATTATTCTCTAATTCAATAGCCGATATCCGAAATGTGACTTTTGGTTGAGGCCTGTTGGAAGATTCGTGACGGTATGAGGAACGTATGGGCGGCCATTGCGGTATTTTTTAAAAAAAAGGTGGACAGCGGAGCCCGCAGCGCGTCAGTAAGTATTAAAAGGCCGACGACCAAGTTGCCAGGGAGGGACAGGCTGATTTTTAAGGATTTTTTAGTTTTTATTTGTTTTGTATATACATGGAGATGCATGGTGTTGGTGAGTGAAATTCCAAATAAATAAATAAGTTTGAATTTAGTTTCATTTGCAACCTACTGGCCTGAATCCGAAGACAGAGCCGAGGCTGTGGGACAGTCGCGAGGGTGTGTTGAGTCCATCATACAATGCACCAGTTGTGGAAAATTCACCTCAATAAGGTTAAGTGATCCCACAAAAACCATTATTTTTAACACATTGGAACCCTGGTTTTACACTCATTTTAGTCCGTAAGTGAGTGCTACTGCTTAGGTAATCGTTAGCATGTTTTAGCATGCTCATGAAATCTCTCGTGATTCTTAAACTTATTGAACACTTTTATACGTTGAGAGTTACTGACATATGTTTAGTACATTATAGGGACATTGCAATGCATCATGTTTGGTTTAAAACCCTCTGACAAATGGTTAATAGAGCATCAGTATTGGTAGAAAGTTATGTTAGTGTGCCTTCGGTGGAGCTATAATTGGATGTGTATCGCGTTTTTTTTTTTTTTTTGGGCAATCATCCCAAGTCCTTAGCGCTTGACTTGGATCATAATTAAAGTGATAAACCAAAATAGCAACATTATTAATTTTAAGAATGATCAATGTTGAACACTAAAAATCATAAGTATGTCAGTATTACCGTAGATCCTATTTGCTTGAAAGCACAATCTTACGAGTAGTAACAACAAGGTTGTTCCGCATGGTGGTTGGTAACATACAAAAGGGACTACAGGATAATTAAGGTTCAGTTTAAGTCTGTCTACCATACCTCTGTGTCAATGCTAACCTTTCTGTTTCAAATGGTCCATTATTGTCAGAATTTCCCTTCCTGCATAATATTACAGTACTTATATATGTCGCTTTCCTTAGTGCACTCTCTTGATATCTGAGAAATTTGAGAGCACTCCTATAACACCACTCCTACTCAAAACAAAACATTACTGTGATTGCCTTTATTGCATCAATATGGTCACATCTTTCAAAATTCCCGTTTGTATAAAAATATAAAGCTGATGACAATTTGAAATACCAAGTTGTTTATTACTTTCTTTGTTGGAAAAAACACATCTTATTGGATTGTGCTCCTGTTACTTATACTATCGAGTGGATGTTAATTGCTTTCTCACGTTCCATTACTCATAAATCTATATGTTAGGCTTAATAGTAATTCTTTTATTTGCTTTAAGCGCTTTGACCTTAAGTTGATAAAGCGCTGTTTAAAATGCTGAGCCTGTTTGTATTATGTATATAGATCTTACAAGCACCATACCATATAAGAAAACCCGACCTTTATACGCCAGGACTACAAAAAATGTGGTCATCAATTGTCTTCTTATTCCAGTGGCGAAGCTTCATATACCTGGGATAACCATCCAATACAAAATCAAATCTTCACCGTGTTTTTCGATTTCACTCCTAAGTGCGAGGATTTGGTAGGATAGGGTTGCAATTAAAATAGAGTCCAATAACAGAACATAATGCACTATCCAAACCCATTATTGTTAGACCTTATTATAGTGCACTATCCAACCACATTATTTCACTTTAGATTATTTTTATTCAAAATTGACTAAAATTAGGTACCCATATTCACCTAACTTTGAAAATGAAGGAGTATGCTTGACTTCTTTTTTTGAGAATATCGCAATTCGTTTGACGAATTTTTTACCGAATTGTTGCAATCCAAAGTTGGGTAGTTTCAGCACAAAGCGACTGTCGATTGTGCAATTAGATGCAACTCAGTCTGACCATCGAGTCCCAGACGCTTTTATGGAGATTAGTGGAGCCCCTTATAAAATTGATGTGATCATGATTTTTTTTATGTTAGTACAGAGTGAAGTGGCCCATTACCGATCGGGGAGGGGGGTTATATTGCGAAGAAATGCAATAACATTTGTATTTTCATCAGATTTTAAGCGGTTGCGTGAGAAGAAAACATGGAGCGTGAGGTAACGAATTTATCATGTTAGATATAAACTGAGACTTATTTTAATTTAACTTATTTAACATTCTTAGGCCGATAGCATTAATATTTGCCTCTGCCTTTCTACTTATGGAGGAAAAGGAAAGGAAAGTGACTCACTATGAGCGCGAGCGCTGTATACGTGATACAGTACTTGTATTACTCCAGGGAGAGTGAGTAGTGACACTGTTTTTATTAAAAATGTCCGTAACTTAAGGAAAACAGATTTCCGTAAATTTACGGAAAAAATCTGTTTTAGAAAAAACAATAAGAATAAAAAACAAAAAACATAAAAAATGTTAATGTACGGAAAAGATTTAAAAATTTCTGCCGCAAGCAAATATTCCGGCATTTTTTTTTGGTTCCGTAATTTTAAATTACGGAAAAATTCTGTTTTAAAATACACATTTTTTCCGTAATATGAGACAAATTCTGTACAAAATACTGTCACAAATTCCGTTGACAGAAATTCTGTAAATTTACCCTACAAAAATGACTGGAAAGTACTGCCTGCCAGAAATTTCGTAATTACGGAAATATTTTTAACAGTGCTACGGAAATATCTCAAAGGACTATAACCAAATGAAATCACAGTATTTATAATGATACAGACAGCGGCACAAACTACCAAAGCAATCCGTGTGCGCCGCTTACTTCGCTGCTTCCCCATCCCTGGGCTGGTCAAGGATAAGGCCAAGAAAAAAAACAACGTTGTGTCAGAAAAGACCGCGCGCATCATTTGTTTAAAAAATTGTTCTTTTAGCGCATGATTTTGTAGGTTTTTGACCCTAACATGATTTTTTTCAGAGAAAAAATGAAAATTCGGCTGCGAAGCGGACCTGCAAAAAAATTAAAAGGGGGTCAAAAATGCAATAAAAATAAATATATATATAAATCCCGAATTCGCATGCATTAAAAAAAAACGCCAGTTCGATTGCATTTTTCACATTTCTTCTGAGAACAAAGTGTTTTTTTGGTCCTTCGAAAATGAAGAACGACTAACTTTAAATCTTCACTTTGCTAGTTTCTTTAAGCACAAGAATTTCCCCCCCCAAATATGAATTATGCAATTATTTACTTCAAACTGAAGACAGCTCCCCCTTAGCCAAACTGTTAGCATGTTGTTGGTAACAGTTTTCCTATATTGAATGTCATATAGAATTACATGCTGTGTCATAGACCATCTCTCAATATGTTGTTGGATGATCTGGTTGTTGGATGATTTCGAACCATCCGAGCCACCCTTATTGGGGGTCTGGAGCGCTCTGTGGTCTGTTATGACAGTGGATGTCCCCGGTGTGCCCTGAAAATAATACTTTATTGTTAATGGATAATGCTATGGATAAGCGTTCTGATAATAAAATACTGAATACTGACTCATTGGGTAGTATTTTCCTGCTAAGAGGACAAAGTAGGTGTTCGATGTTTTCACTATCAAATTGACTTGGGGCAGCACCAATTCATATTGGATGCATCTGCTTGCAACAAGAATGGTTTACGGAAATCTGGAGCTGTTGGTATTACTTCAGTTTGGAGGTAGACTTTCAACTTGTTGAATGCCTGCTCACACTATTCAGTGTCGTTTAGTAATTTGGGTTTTTTTAATTCGCTTGGCAATAGGATCTACTTGTTGATTTCATTGGGGGGGGAAAGAATTTGACCCAGTTAATGTATTCTGAAATTTAGCGAATTAGAAAGTTTGGACCATTCTACTCCTTAGGTCTTTGGAACTGATGGTTGCAACGACCATTTATTCCAAAATTCGATTGATCGTTACTCCATAATCCTTTGTTCTTTTAGTTCCGTTTCTAACCTTTTTAATTAATTTTTTAAGAATAAAGAACATCGATTAAATGACGTATTGATTGGATCCTAATGTAATTGCAATTTATTTTCATTAAATAAAATTTTGTGGTGTGTATAGCATACAAATTAGTCTCACCGTGGCCAAGTCAATCATGAGGGGGGAGTATCTGAATGAATCGTCCAGTTTCACGGAATCGTTCTGCAGAACATCCTAAAGTATAGATGGATAGTTAAAAAGGGAAAATAAGAAAACGCCAGCCTTGAACAGTCCAAATGTACGTCCAAGTAGATTTGTATACCGGTTATAATTGAAATTACCAAACCACCATAAAAACGTTCATGTTTGTTGTCACTCTCGATCATGTTGTTTCACACAATATCTTGCCTATTTTCCGTGGCGTATTGTTTGTGATGGGGGTGGTTTATTGCTTGATAGACTCGTGGGTGCACAAGTCGACTTGAAATATTGGCGGGCTCTTTGTTCGTCAGTTTTTTCTAAATGTTATTCACATTAGAACTCTGATGAGAGCCGCTTCTCTAATATTTACCTCTACATAACATGAGGAGTAAGATGGGAAAATCTTTCTCTATGATATGGGACTCTACCTGTAAGCTTCCCTTTGGGCAGTACTCTGTGAAAGTATGTACCTGAAGCATCCAAGCAAGCACCAATGAATCGTGTGATATTGGGCATGTTCAACAACTCGCATCTGAAAAGGTATTAGATGTTATCAAATCAGCCAACGACTGGGAGAAGGAGAGGAAAGTGACACCATTACCTTCTACTAAGAATGAAAGGGGCAGTCCCTCACGATATTGCGGATTGTATGTACCATTTAAAGGTTATTTTCTCTTATATTCTACAACTTATTTTGGTCCTCTTTGATTTTCGGCAGAGGGAATTATGACAAATCAATTCTCTTGAGCTGACTCTAAGGCGTAAGGGTTCAAGCTGGCCAATAATTCCGGTATTTGCGTACCTACCAAAAATAGAAAAGGCCAAAACTCGACCCTTAATGGTACCCACTAGTTTAAGCCGGAATATTGGGGTTTATCTTAGGTAGGTAGGATTGATCACAGTCGGCCAATTCAACTCTCTTACTGTCAGGCAAATCATATACACATTAAATAAAATCCTATCAATTATGGTAATAGTTTTACATATACAATCATTGAGAATATCAGACCAGTCATGTTCGTTGTTATTGGCGAAAGCACTTGCATATAACAGCCATTCACCCGTACCTAAAACTATTGTGTTTATGCGTATTACACCTTTGTATGGAGTACTTTTGATATTTAAGGCATTCATACCATGATTTACACTTCCCAACCTATTCTCTCTTTTTGTGAATGAAATATTCAATTATAAGAATTGTGGGTCCACTATGATCTCGGGAAGTGCGACCGCCGATCTTTATTAGCTTGGATTATATGCATTATCAGTCCCCACACACATGATGTGTCGTAATATACATGATGTAAGGATACGGCAGTGAAAAGGTTGTGGACTCAGGGCCAAGGACTTGGGAAGACCACCCGTTATTTGCCGTTTGCCTGAAAGAACCCTAAATTTGCCATATGCATCCCATGTTCAGCATTATCACGTATACGTGGTATACATAACATAGGCCTACCACACGCTAGCAACGGTTAATGCATCTGTGCGATGCATTGGTTCGGGTTGTGGTTTGATTGTTTACTTCTTAAAATGTATACCCATATTATATTTCAAAACTAGTGTTGCGAATTAACCGGCCGCAATGAATCAATGATCATACCTAGAATCAGGATCAGTACATCTCATAGGGTGTTAAACATGTTAAATGGCCACTCACAATGTCAAACAATTTCACAAACCTAAGCAGCACAGACATTATCGAGGGCGAAGTGGGTCGGTACGCCGTCCGGAAGAATTTTTTTAAGCCCAGCTTATTAAACTCGTTTGCGGTGACTAAGCCTCAACTAAGTAATCAATTTCCAGGGTGGACTGAGCTGGCGCTATCGGGAAATTTCCCGATGGGTCGGTGGGCAAAGCGATTATTATGCACCAGATATGTTAAACGAAATGCGACGGTGGGGCATGTTTATTGTAAAGAGTGTTTCTTTAACTGTTCCATATTCGCACACATAGTGCTGCGCTGACTGTGAATTTCCGAACTAGGAACCTATTTGAGTATGACCAACAACCCGACTCTCGCGGGGCTCGTAACAAGGGCCCGCTCGGTCCGATCTTCTACCCTGCCGACGGTCAGCGCCTCATTATGATGACTAAGCCAGGAAGATATAAAGGTGACTAAGAGATTCGAAATAATATTTTTGGTGTGTATGTTGGTAGTAATTCAAATTTCTTATATGAAGGACTCTGATGTGCGCTTACAGTGTACTATTAGTATATGCACAATGCAAATGGTGCGCCCGCAGCGGAGTTGTGACCATCTCTCTTCAATGTGGCGTTTGGGACAGATCCATCACTCCTCCCACGCCCAACGAGTCGGTTGCATTCCAGCATATGCTGGTACCCCATTTATATCCTGGGGGAGAGACGCACCCGCCAAGCGAGGTAAGTGCCTTGCCCAAGTACACAAACACATTGGCGACAGCGGGGCGCGAACTCATAAACCTTATGCTTGTGGGGCGAGCGCTGATCCACTGCAGTACATGTGCCGTAGATATGGACAGCAATTATGTAAATGCAAAACAAAATCAGGTTTTAAATAACGTTTTACTTAATATTATGCTTACATAATTTGTATTGTTAATTATTATATAACTTGTGTAATTAAGACTGTGTAAAATGATTTTTTGGGTGTTGTGTTTTTCCAGATATAGGACACCTACATTGAAATATTGGAACTTATCAGCAATAGGAAATTCACCAGTGTATACAGACCCCACCACTACAGCAAAATGCCTGAGCAGGAGTGGAACGGTATTATTTTATGACCCATAAAATCAATACAATAACAGAATAATATTTTATTGTTCCTACATTTCGCAATTCTATCAGCTTGTCTTTGTTCAATTTCAACTTTCTGTGCGTTGATAGATTCACTACAACAAATACTAGTCCCGAAAATAGAGTGCAGTTACGTATAAGTTAGTTCATAGATATTTAATAAAATGATAACATTTTTCTTTGTGTTTCTATCTGGAAAACTTTACTAACTAATTACACAGTCGTACATGTCGCAAAAGAGGGGAGTTTCAGTAACCTGACCCAGCTGACACACTTTTTTTGACACATTATGAATTCGGAAAACTGAACGGATAATACCTGTGTTGTATTCCATGGAAGGTTTCAGAAATTCATAAGTGTGTCAGAAAAAAAGTGTGTCTGTCAGATTACGGAAAACCCCGTCCAAAGAGGAATCAAACTTATATAGTGGTGGGTCCGTCAACAGTGATTGCAGCACAGCATGCGGCGGCAGGAACATTTTTCCAAAGCGGAGTGGGCCAGTTGCTTCTGTGCCCAGGGTTCGTCCGCGGAAACTCAGTCGTACATATACGTGCATACTAGGTCATGCCTGAGTGGATAAAGTTATCCAAAGCACTTTTGAAATGGTATATGAAGGTTATGATGTAGGACATAAGCAATGAGTTATATACACGTAGGGTTACGATGAGGTTCGCGAAAGGACCCCAGTTTTTGGGGATTTATGTCGAAAATTTGACCAACAGTTATTGACGGTTTTTTTCAAAAAGTGGAAACGCACCCAGGCACCCTTCAAAGGGAGGGACGCTGTCCTCGGACCACCGTAGCGTTTTTTAATGGTTTGGTATTGTGTCGTTGGCCAAATAGATGTCTGTAATAGTAGGAAAATTGAGGTAGTCATTGTCTAAAATTTGCTTTCTTTAACCCAAATTGCTTGATTGCATAAGGTATAAACTTAATCCCTAGGTGGTAATCAGAAGTCAGGCAAGTAAACTGTTGCGTGATTTTGCCTTATCTGTAGTAAATTTTAAGAAAAAAACTATTTTTCACAGCAGTAATATTTCTCAAGAAGAAAAAAAATGTTCACAATCCTGGAACATTTTGGGACTTCAAAATGTAATTTTTGGTGATGTCTCCGAAAATGTCCTTAAATGTAACCACTTTTCCGATACCCGTATCACGTTAGCTAGATCATTTAGACTTTATGAAGTATGCAAGGATATCTCTGATCTTAATATGTAGTTTTTAAATTTTTAAACAATTTTAATACTGAATTTAATCTGATACGAGCCATTGATTAAATTATTTAATCGCTTTCCATGGTTCAGTTTCACTTGGGGTAATTGAACCGTTTAATAATACTTGTCCTTTGCGATGGGGACGTTAGTAAGCGGTAGGTCCGATCTGTAAGGTGAGCTATACTAGCACATGCATGTCTCAGTCAGTTTGGAAAAGAGTAAGGTGATTACCCCAGTCTTGGTCCCTAATCATTCCGGTGAATTGACCCCCTCTTACAGAGGGTTTCTTGGGTCATCCAAGACATTGTCCGAAAAAAAAAAAAAAAAAAAAAAAAAAAATACAAGTTACATCGGCACTTACTTCAAAATAGCCAGTTTGGCCAAAACCACTTGGAAAGATTCTTTCAATTCGTTCCGATAGCCTATGTAAGGCAATTTGTTTTTTCAAAGGAAATTAATGATCTTGATCTAAAACTTTAAAAAAAGGGATTTTTTTAAGAGACACGGGCACATTTGGAACAATAGTGCGACCCTCTCGATTTTTAACAATTGATATTTCGTGCCATGGTTGTAAAGAGTTAATATTCTTCGCCTTTTCAATTTTGTTGAAAATGTGCCAGTGTCGCTTTAAAAATTCATGGCGCTACCTAGTATCTAGACTGTTTAGTAGTAGAATTTTACTTAAAAGAAAGGGGGGCAGTGGGGGGTTCAGGACAAGCAAAAACTAAAAAACATTTTGCTCTCAATTCCTTCCATGACCGATACATACAGTTTTAGGTAATTTATAGTAGCCACTGACTCTACATAGTATAGCGGTCCTGAGTCACCGAAGTGTCCCAACAGGAAGTTGCTTTCTACCTTTGTTAATATGGCGGGAAACAATGATACCCGTTGTTCAAAGTTAAAGGAATTTTGTATACCATAGAAATCTGGTGGAATGTGTGCACCATCATGTGTATATGCATTGTTTCCGCCATATTACCAAGATAGAAACGCAACTTCCTGTTGTTTCACATCACTCGTCGACCATTCAACTGTGCGGCAGCCGCCCGCCGCTCTATATCAGTGTAGAGCCAAGAGCTCAGTTGGATCAGGGGGGTAAGCAGCTGGTGTTAGTGGCGCTTATATGTAAAACATTCTTATAAAGGAACTGGGTGGAAAAAGCAATGGGTTCCGCACGAGCGAAGAAAAAAAAATGCGAGAATTGCTGACAACAAGCTTTTCAAAATCTGACGAAATTCAAGCCACGTACACAATGAATGATGCCAGTAATGCCAGGTCCATCAGGTAGTAATCAATACAAACACATTAAATTTCTTCCTGTCAATTTTCCAACTGTCATAATTGCTGGTAATTTTAATGTTACAGATGTTGTCATATTTCTATTTGCGTCAATATTGACTTTTTTTGTCTGATTTTTTTTTAGACTGAAACTACATTGGAAAAACGTTCAGTACAAACAGAAAAAAGAGAGGAAAAACACACCCTTTCAGTTTTTAAACGGTTTCTAACAGGTACATATTACCTATCGGGGTTTACTTTGTGTTTAAAGTAGTTCGTAAAAATACTATGGTTTACTGGCATGCATTCTAGGATAAAACAGATTTGTAAAACCATGTTCCTGATTTTGCAAGTTGTAAATGGCACTTAGAGGTGCTTTAAGCAAATCCCATAATGAAGTGGTAAATGTGCGCTAGGTACTGATACTAAACACATGTAAAGTAACTAAAAAAAGGGTTAAAAGTCTCACGAAGTTTTAAGTAAGAACTACATAAGACATTTCCTGATCATTCTAAAATTTACCTAAGTACTAGCGCAATTTGATTGTAAAAGTCAGGATTTTGTTGTGTGTTACGAATAGGAATTTGTGGGATCACATTACCCTATTATCAGGTGAAAACTCCAGAACTGTTGCATTGGGGATGGAATTTTAAAATACGTCCTCTGAAGTGCACCTTTGTCCATTATTATATTTTTTATGGTGAAAATTGTTTCTTATATATCTTCTTATTTCTGGTTCAAATCAAGAAAAGCCTTTCGAAATTACGTGAATTTTCCGGGAGTTTTCCCGTACCTGACCCATCTGACACACTTTTATTCTGACATACTTATGAATTCCGTTCCCCTTTACTGAATAAAAGCCAATATGTTTACCTCCTTTAAGGTTTCCGAATCATAGTGTGTCAGAGAAAAGTGTGGTCCGATGGGCATGTTACGCTAACGCCCGATATTTTAACCGTCAGTCATGTAAGTTTTACAGTGAATTCTTCCTCCGGTATGGCACACAATGTCAACATCAAATTAATTGCAATAAATGGAATATAATACGGGTTCATTAATTAGTTTGAGAGTATTTTTTCTTGCTAGACTCCGAAATCCTTTCTGGCCTGATGTTTGGAGTGATTTTCCACTGAACAATCTAAACATTTGGCCATATAAAACTCTGGTTTTTTCGCAATTAATGATTAGAGTTCAAAACAGGCAACTGGACACCAAACACAAAGAACAGACAAATAATTGTAATATTTTGTTCACAGTTGCAGTGTTAAACTACTTCATTCTACCTCCTTGAATACTAGGAGTTCTAATTGTCTTCATAATCAAATTTGTAGAGCTACCATTGACACCGATGTGTTTGGAAGCAGTGACTTGACGAATCAGAATGCAGGTCTCGAAAACGAATCTTCCAAGACAGTATTCAATAGCTCGGCTCAATCCTAACTTTTGAATGAAATGATACACAAGTGAATTCATGTAGACTTGTCATGGTTGCACATTTCAGATAAGTTAAGGATGTAGACAGCAGTCGACTCCTGGCAGATCAGTTGTTGAGTCATCTATTTCACTTACGTTGACTTCACGTACCTTTTGTTACCCCCCTGTCCCAACACTCTGATTTACGACCCGCCTATTCGTTTTGTTCATAAAGTTATTTCTTTGCATTGTTAATAACTGATTAGAGTATGCATTGTCTACAAAAATATATCTTAAAATGGTGTATAATTTATATCGCTTTTTGATATACGTGCATTGATATGATAAAGACATCCAGGTTCGTGTTGTTGGTAGAATCACTGTGAGTGATGTCTTACAAACCTGTCGATCACTTCCCTGCATAGAAAAAAAGCACAGTAAAAACATTAAACTCTTATCAGGAATGTAATGTACCGATTAACATGTCACTAGGGGAGCTTAAAACTACAAATGAGCATAACATTGAAGAAAAGAAGATTTAAAACTGGAAAAACAAAAGCAAACAAAGAAAAAGAAAAAGAGTGAAGAACGGAAGAAAAAACACAGCCCAAAATAAATAGCTTAAACAAACTTTGACTGTACAAGGACCAAAACCAAGAACACTTTAAAATCGTTATGGTGCCAATCGCAATTTCAGCAATAGGTTGTCATTTTTATAGATAAGAAATGGATACAAAAGTGGAGAGAATAATAAAAAGGGGACATCGAGACAGAGCATATATGTTACCTTCCATCCCGTTTCTTTAATCCCTAAAATTTCGGAAAATTTCTATCGCCTTACGCTTGGGCGTTACCACATCATAAAAAACAGATTAAGATAAAGCAAACGTACCTGTACACAAGACCTAGAATTAGAACACCTAGAATCATGTGCAAGCAATCGATATTCCAGCAATGTATGACTGACAGTGTTTCTATAATGATACAAAAGATACAAAAACAACAAATTATCAACAATAAAATGGGTTGTTTTTGAATGAAAAGTTCATTAGATTTGTTACAATTGATTTTCATGTTCTTGCTTTCGAAAGAGAGTGTGTGAGAGAGAGAGGGAGAGCGCGAAGGTGAGAGAGAGAGTGTTAGAGGGAGGAGGGAGAGAAGAGATGGGGACACCGAGAGGAGAGAGAGAGAGAGAGAGGGGGGGGGGAGGGGATGAGAGAGAGATTAGAAGAGGAGGGAGAGAAAGAGCAGAGGTCACACTGAGGTGAGTGTGTGAGAGTGGAGTGTGTGAGTTTGAGTAAAAGATAACACGGGACATGTACCGACCATTTGAACGACATTTTGGATTCTCTCCATAGAAGCCACCAGAAGGGTTTATTAATTGGTGCCGAAGCTCTCCCGGCTGGCCAAGAAATAGGCTGTATGATTTCCAGCTCATGGCGTACCGTATTAAAAATTGGAAAAACAAAAGTAAAATAACAAATACTGAAAGCCATTTAAATAAAAAAAAATACATTCACAAATTAATATTTTTAGATTAAATTGATGTGCACACCGTGATTGATTTCGACATACCTAAAGAGAGAAAAACCTGGATAAATGTTGGCTGATGAATACTAATCTTAGTTGCAGATTGAGTTCAGTTAATAAGAAAAATTTAAATATTGTCCATTTGGTTAGGTTTGTCGAGTAGACCGGACAACAACGTTGGGTAGGAGATGGGGTGTTGCGGAGTTCAAGCATGAATGGAACGTACCCGTATGATGATCGCATTCAAGCAGGGCTTTGGGATAGGCACAAATGGTCTATATTGATTAAATCAAACTTACTATCGAAAACGCCCATTTCGCTCATTCCACCATGTCACACAAGGAATAATCGCCATCTCGATCGCCATTTTCATTGATAATAATTATGACAATAAATTCTTCAAAAAATAAAAAAATCACGGTTTCGCAATTTTGATGTCCGTGTTTAGTACTGTACGTTTCATTTGATCTATCTGCTGTATTTAAAGCCATAAATAATAGCATATTTTGCAGAGGGCCCCCAAATTTCAAAAAAATGTGAGAGTTTTACACGGGTGCATTGGTAATTGGCTCGTAAATTATACCTGTGAATGGTTTAAAGCTCGAAAATGTCTAAGTGTCGCAAAACGAAGGAAATTTTGTTAATTAGAATAAGTACATTTTTTATTTTTTAATTTTTTTTAGAATAACTTTAAATTGATCTCCGAAATAATTCAGCGGATGCTTGAAACGGCCTTCCAATATGAAATAGCCGGAAATAGCGCATTGTAGTATCTACGTTCATCCAATAGTTGTTCCATCGGTTCAGGTAGGGTCAAGTTAGAGGTCATTTAATTGATGGTGGCGCTATTTTCATTCATAGAAGGACATAAAACTTACCATTTCCAGCTCTGCCGTTATGTTCTCAAGTGGGATCCCAATTTCTAATTACAAAATCTCTTTTTAATGATAAATACGCATTTTTGAGCATTCTCGTTTCGCAGTTAGGACTATGGGGCGTAGACAAAAAACCAAACCTATAAAAAAAATTATGTTGTCCCCATCGGGGGGCGGGATAGGCAAAAACCAGTATAATTTCATAATAAATTATTAAAAATTCATAAACTTCTCTGCTTCCCGCGTATAAAAACATTGGGCACATTTTTTGAAAATGAATAAACTGTCACCCCAATTTCTTGAACCATAGCAGTGACCAATGGGATATGTATAGACATCAGCAAACTATTATGAGCTAAAGATATTTACAATGGGCCCGGTATATGTGGGGCCATTGTTAAAGCCAGGTGTTATCACCTCGACCTCCACGATTCGGGTTTTGAGTACAAAAATACCAGTCCTCTTTCACACTAAACTAACCAGTTTACATTATAAAGGCCTATAGGTCGTTGACACTAAAGTTTCTTCTGAAAAGGCGGGGGTAAATTGAATAGACATGAAGTTAAGCAATAAAGTTACGGATTTAATCTGCACCAAGTTGTAGGTCAAATCATGTCTGTCATTGATGTTGTTTGTCTTTCGTTCTTTCGAATAAATGATGACAAATATGGTCAAAGTAGGTAATTGAAAACACCACACTATAAAAGCTCAAGATTATTTATTTGTGAATGAGGATAAGTATTTTGTGGCTTTACCATCATGAAAAAAAATATTCGTATAAATCGGAGAGGTGGTAACACCTGAATCTTTTCAACCGCGAGAGAATTATAAAACAATGGTCAGGGAACAAGGATTCGCAAGGGTTTTTCTCCACCGCATACCGGGCAGGTATTTTACTATCTTTAGCTCCATTGTTGCTGACGCTAGGGTATCCATTGGTCACGGATATTGTGGAAAATAAATTGAAGTGACATTTATTAATTTCAAGAAATGTGCCAGTTTAGTGCTGGGAACAGACGGTTATATGATTTTAATAATTTATTATTTGAATTACATTGGTTTCCCCTTGTCCTCGATGGGGACAAACAAAAAACACCAGCATAGAAAGGACAATGCCCCATAGTATAGTTTGTAGTCCTAGACAACTACCAACATAACATAATGGGGGGCGCTTATCAAAAATGTGCTGTTATTGCTTTAGCGTATTACCATGATTACTTATTCAGATTTCTATTATTTATTATAGCGTAAATAGTTTTGTTTTGCACAGAAACAAGTCTATGGACAAGACGCAACTTGAGGATAGAAAGCTTTTTTTTTATTCTGTCGAGCGTTTATCCTCATGCTACACGGACTAGATAGATGCAATATTACATGTAGGAATGTCGTAAGAAGGACACACGATTCGATTGCCAATACAATGTCTAAAAGTAGTTAATTAAATACCTTCAAACGTTCGATTCCACATCCTACGTGTTACTGTGTACCCATCTCTTAAATCGCCTCTGTCTGTGAGTGTTTCGTTAACAGCGAGTGAGTAAAGAATCACGGAGTCATGAACTGCCGCTGATAGGTATCCAAACTAAATCGAGAGTAAATATTAAGTTTCACTGTAGCAAAATCTCACTTTGAGGTCAATTGTTGTTATATTATTTTCTGGAGTATTTAACGCCATCAACTTCTGATGGCTTTTGCACTGCACTGTTAAAAATGTTCTTAAAAAACGTCGTTTTGACTCGAAACGTACAAATAACTGTAAAAAGGGACTCGGAACGTGCAAATAACGGTAAAAAACGTCGTTTTAACTGTTGTGAGTCCAGCTGCCAGTCAAAACGCCGTTATTTTAATACACATTTTTAACAGTGTGGAAATATATTTTCTAGTTTGAATTTATGAAAACAATTTGACAAATCCACTCAAAGTTATAACTAAATCACATATATTATGGTGATAGAACAGTATAACTAACTTGCGTCGATCCATATGCGGCAGAACATTTTTAAAGTGTATGTGTGTGGGGGGGGGGGGCAAAAATAATGCAATATTTTTTCTGAAATGTGCTTAACCTTCAATGGGCAATGAGATATTATCGATGACTTTAAAATAATGTGCGCTCTTCTGTCACAAATTAAAAGTAATGGAAATCAAATAAAACATAAAATGCATCACATTATTGATATAGTAAGAGGCGCACAAGCATTTCGTTGAATAAGTTCCAATGAGTTTGAAGCATTAACGTCGCTTATTAGATTTTAAACATATATAGATCCGCATTAAAATCAGACTAAGAGATTTCGAAATTAAAAAAAAAAGTATATTAAGTGAAAATAGTCAACTAAAATAAAAGATAGATACTAATTTGCTCAATTCCAAAGTGTGAGATGAACGGATTTTTCGTTCTGATGTTGTCAACTTTTGTATGTATATAACAGTATCATACTTTTAGTAATGCAGCACCAACCAGTTAAAGAGAGTGGTACCGGTGCGAAAGCAGATATAGTCCGGTGGGAATCATAGTCCGGGGCTACATAGACGATAACGGAATAAAGCGTGAAACTAATGTTGCGTAAAGAGTCAACTGAATCGATTGCCCTATTGTTCACCATTGTTCCCGGACTATGAGTACGCCGGACAATGGTTACTTCTACACCGGGGCCGGTGTGGCAGGAGATATAGTCCTTGGGGCTCACAGTCCGGGAACAATGGTGAACAAAAGGGCAATCGATTCAGTTGACTCTTCACGCAACATTAGTTTCACGCTTTAATCCGTTGTCGTCTATGGAGCCCGGACTATGAATCCTGCCGGACCATATCTCCTTTCACACCGGAATAATAACATTTGTCATCATAGCTAAAATTGACCGTAGGTATGTGGAGTTCATGAAAATGGGTGATGACAAAATTACAAGTGATGGCAATTTGCATACGACGCCATTTTCCAAAATGGAAGCCATCTTAAAAGCCAAAAACACATAAGAAGACAATTTTTGGTGTAAAAATGTTTTTTTCTGGGTCAAGGAGTTCAATAAAACTATTCCAAAAACTATAAAATGTAGCATGTCCTGATATTTTCCAAGATGGCGGACATCTTATTGACACAAACCTTACATTTCTTATTATATAGCCTAAGAAGATGATTGTGGTGTCAAATTAAACATTTTATGGGTCAAGGAGTTCAATAAAACTGTTTACAAAACTGTCAGATGGATATAAAAGTAATGGAAGTTTTCATACGTCACTATTTTTACAAGATGGCAAAATCCTTTATATAAAGACAAAATCGGGTATTGTAGTCATTAGTGTCTGCACGGACACTTACTATACAACACGTAATTGAATGGAGATTCATATCTTTGAACGCTGCTGTTTTCTTCCTTCTTGCCATTTTTCATTTTTGAAAGAAAATAACTCCTACGAATTCTGCAGATATATCCTTCACTTTTGACTACTGCAAATTTCGAATATTTTGGGTGGATCACTGATAGTGCCTGAAACACCACAGATTTTAAAATAGGCGAATTGTAGCTTGATATTTGCATGCTACAGGCCAATTTTTGGGCTCCAATGTGGATTGTGTTATATATCTGTCAATATATCAAGTGAGTTAGAAGTAATGCTTTTCTCATTAGAGACCAGGTTGATTTATATGGCCTGTACTAGACCAGGTCAGAGCCAAGTTCAAGTTATTAACCTCTACCAGGGCATGGGTATTTTGGGAAACATATATTGTGCAACTCAGCAATAATAGTCATTGTATATTACACCACAATCATGTGAGCATCTCTTGTGTTTCTGTGTCTCTTCATTGAGTAGCTTTAAGCGTTAATGAGTGTGCAACATCATTAGGTCACAACATTTGGCGACGAGGATATCACTATGGCCGTGGCTACATTTGGTAGATTGGATCCGTTTCAAGAGTCAATAGAAACATGGACTCAATATGTAGATAGAGTTCACCTCTACTTCCAAGCTAATGGTATCACCGGAGCGGATAATGCTGACAAACAGAAAGCTATTTTCTTAGCTTGTGTTGGGCCTAAAGCTTATGCAGCCATCTGTGCTCAACTTGCACCACCAAACCTACAGACAAATCTCTGAAAAGAGATTACGGATTTGATGTTACCAGTCTATAATGCCTGAAAACCGTCTGAGATTGTACAACGTTTTAAGTTCCACTCTCGCCACTAGGAAAGAGGGGGAATCAGTGGCTGAATTCGTCGCAGCTTTAATACTAGGGGATCCATCAAGCCTCAAAGGCTCAAATAAGGTAACCTACTCACAGATAACCTAAAAAGACTGAGAGGTGTTTTAGGTCATTTCGAGGGTGCTGAGTTCAAATCGGCTGCATGCAAAATTGCTAAGTTGGTGGAAAGTGGGTGACAATTCTTGTTTTAAAGGACACTACCCCCGATTTTATGATAAAATAGCTTTTTTAATACGAAACAAGGATTGCACATCTCTTCAAGAAAGAAAAGTTCAATGTCAAATTAAAGGTCAGGATATTAAATTGGTTGATTTTTTTATTAAAATGTATGAAAACCCATACCGCTAAATGCTTAAAGGGGACTACATGATTTAAAGGAGCTATTGAAGTAAGCAGCAAACGTGGGTGATATTATGTGCACCATTAAACCTTTACACATGGATGGTGAAAACTTTGTAACAATGGCAGCATCAGTACGAGTAATAGAAGCACTAATAATTCTTTCAGAAAACTATAAGTTATAATGACAAAGTCAAATAGTACTTGAATCAGTCTGTCTTCAAGTGAGGCAGCATATTAGTTACACGCTCTTTTCCGTGATAACAAACGAGTCTTGATTTGCCTATGGAAAAATGTCAAGGTCATGCTCTTTCAGTCTAAATGTTAACGGTTCTGGGGGCACTGCCTATCTGAAGGGACGGTTATGTGTCTCGGCATCAGGTGAAAAGTAGGGGCCTTTCAGGTAAAATGGGTACCAAAAATAGGGTCATTCAATACACAGCCTGAATAAGAGTGGGTGTATTCAGTGTGTAACTTTAAGAAGGGGCCATTGAGGTAACAACCTGAAGTCAAATAGGAAGTGCGTATCTTCCAGAGGTCAAAATGCCATGAAATTATAACATTGTTTAAAATGTGCGAGTACGTGTGCATTTTTGAAGTGGATGTTAAAATTGTTTAAAAAGTGGATATTTTATGCAAACAAGTGAAAATTTTAAAAATGGGTAATTGGTTAAAAGGGAAGACAGGCATGGACCAAAAAGGGGGTCTGGTATACAAACATGAGAAAAAGAGGGCCTATTGTGAGTGCCCCCCCCCCCCACCACCACCACGGGAAAGGTGGAAACTGTAAATTGTCTTTAATGTTTGGCCTTTTCACTTTACAGTGCGCTCTGACTCTGGCACAAGGCAAAAAACTGTTTTTTAGCACAACAGGGGGGGAGGGGGGGGGGGGGGGGGGGGGGGAGGGTGCAGACTTGTCCATTGTGTAGTTATCATGATGGAATGATAAGTACACATACATTATTTTGGCACCGGCTTTTCAAATCTGAAATAGCGTGCAGTTTTGCTAATACCAGTTTTCCTGTCTTGTGTCATGTGTGGTTGGGGGATAGGACACGATCTGCTCGAATTACTGCAGTGGCGATTTCGCATGCCTAAATTATACTGTCACACAGAATACATCTCCCGACCCAACTCTTCCCGACTACACAGACCGCTTTGTTTCAAAATCGCTACATCTTGTTCAAACTTGCAAAATTTACCATTTTTATCCGACCAGGGATGATTAGTATGCGTGTTTCCCCGTCTCAACGAGACAAAACAAGGGGTACTGACACCCTGACATCATCATGAAATCCAACAAGATCATTAACCGCCGCCTGCGTGACTTCTAGCTGAGTACTAACATTAATGCTGTCGTTTGATTAATTTCACTTGTCAACACCCATAATCCCTCCTAGTTTTGATCATGCATGCAAAAATGGAAATTTGCTGCACTTACCAAAAATTCTCAGAGGGTGTCCTCGAAGATTATGTCACCATTTGATGTAAAATATGTTCTATAGAGATGACAGGATTTTTTGAGATGGCACCCCTAGGTTTAATGGCATTTAAATTCTGACTTGCATCATTTTAGTCACGCTTTTCAATGTGTAAGCATTGGTGTTACTGCCGATTTCAAGCAACCCGTTGCCAAGTTGAATCGTTGTGTTGAATCGATTGTGTACATCGTTTCAGCAGTACTTGTGTTGTGGCACCATTACTGGGGAATAATACCGGCGAACCGTATACCCGGGGCGGGATCACATAATGAAATGGATATGGGTATAAGCTGTAGCTCCCAAACCCCGGAGCATTCGGTGACAAGGATTCAAAAAATAGGGGTGATTGGATGAGAGGACAGCCATGCCCCCAAATAGGTTTTTTTGTGTTTTTTTGAAAAAGTTTTTTTCCAAAATATGTGGTCTTTTTAGAAATTGCGCAAAAATCACCCGAAAAGGGGTCTTGGGTGAAAATTTTCCAGATTTCCCAAAAAGGGATCTTTAGGTGCCCAGTGGTAAACGTTCCAAAAATGTGGTCTTTGGGTGACATTTTCAAAAAATATATTGGGTCTTTGGGTGCAGCGTGGCTGAAAATTGGGGTCTTAACAGCTTACATACCCAATCACCTTCAAGATGGGCTTGCCCCCCCGTATATTCTTTTATTACCAGCATGTGGTGCATCTGATGCCCCCTCGTGTCAATCAACTTTTCTTGTCTTTATAGTCTTAAAGTGTGCAACTGTCAGATAAGAACCTCACCAATTAAATTTATTCGGATGTGGCAAGGGAGCCTCCATGATCTTAAAGTTTGTAAACGAAATCATAGGATTCCTGTTGGTGTGATTGTCAACGGTGATTTGGTCAGAAATTCTCCTGAGCAAATGGTGAGGTAATTCATAATGTTTATGCAAATAATTTTCCAAAATTGACCAATCAAATAGTCGTCCTCATTGGCAGGCAATACCAATAGCCAAACATGACCCATATACGTGTACTTGAGGGGAGTCTAGCTAGAGGACATGCGACCCATAGGCTTAATTGTTGTTAATCATTATAGCTGATGTGGTTGCGGTGATGTAGCCATTGTTTGTCACCTCTTCATCAGTAATCGCTTCTGTTTCAGTGACGCGGTCCTGTTTCAGTATCACTCCGTTACTCATCCAGCGAGCCCACGCGAAGCGCGGGCCGCCCCTATTAATATAATAGCAGGCAACTCTTTTGTCCTCTTTCATTTATGTCCAATATATGTGAAAGCCCGATGGAATTTCCTTTTCAATAGTAGCTATCTCTTGTTATTAAAGCTGACATGTTATGTAACCACGCATTCGGGTCAATATATTTATAAAGAGATTTTAAACTGGCAACCATACTTTACATTGTTATGGGTCCCGCATACATTGCAAAATACAATTGTACTGCAAATGTCACGTGTTTTGTGCCAGTGAGTAAGTCTAGACATAATAAGTCACGCAGCCCCCCTAAAGATCAATCATGTTTAATTGACGACGCCATTTGTTCAGTCCTCGATCAGTCACAGACCTTGAAACGACGGCACAAGTTTTGACACGTCGCTGTCAAGACTGCTTGTCGATTGGTCTCCGAGTTGTTGACGCCAAGAAAGGTACAGACACATCAAAGGCAACCTGCGACGCGATCCGACCTCTACCCAAACTACACAAGACCAAATTTTTTTTCAAAATCGCTGCAGTCTTTTTTCAAACTGTACAAACTAAAGGTCTATCACGCCAATACAGCTCCCGACCCAACCATTTCCGACTACACAAGACTGCATTTTCTCAAATCGTTACAGTCTTTTAAAACTTGCAAATTTACAATTTTTATCCCGACCATTGCATGATTAGCTGCGAGTAATCCCCGTCGTACGAGACACGAAAGCGATGCTGAAACGCCGATCCGTAGGCGACCCGGGTCATGCATGAAATCAACAAGATCCATCATGTTTAATTGGGCTACGCCACTTGATCAGTCCCCGATTAGTCGCAAACCTTGAAAGACGGCACAAGTGTGACATGTCGCTGTCAAGACTGCTCGTCGATTGGTCGCCGAGTTGTTGACGCCAAGAAAGGTCCCGTCACCAGGGGCGTAACCAGAACTGAGCCTCCGGGGGGGCAAAAAGACTTTAGAAGTCTTCCGATTTTTCAGGCGCCAATTTTCCCGGCTCGACCTTGCTCGCCGAGTAGACCCAAACTGGGAACCTTCAACCAGTCCCTTCTGTGCTTGACCTCTTTCGTTTTCCCTTCGTCCCTCTTCTTTTTCCCCTTTCTTCTCTTTCACTCTTTTTCTTTCTCTTGTGATTTAAAAATTTAATTTCCCCCTTTTTTCCTTCCCAGTTTTTGGCTCCCCTTCCCGATTTTTCCGATTTTTTTGGTGTCCGGGGGGGCAGCTTGCCCCCCCGGCCCCCCCACTGGGTACGCCACTGCCCGTACATGAAGACAACCGCGGAGCGACACCCCAACCTTCTTCCCAAACTACACAGGACCACATTTCTTTCCAAATTCGGCTGCAGTCTTGTTCAAATTACAAGACAAGAGATGCTCACTCGCCGAGCAGTAGGCGATCAAGCAGTCACTGGTCAGTTCTCAATCAGTCGTGGACTTTAACACGACAGCAAAAGTTGCTGTCAAGACCTGCAAGTCGGCGACTTATCTTCTGTTGCTGTCGCCGAGTTGTAGACGATTAAACATGTCCAGTTGGCTTGCATTTCTCTCCCGCCTGGAGCAGACTCTTGCCGGCCACTTGTTCAAACTACACAAACCACTCATGATGCGCACCAATTCATCGGCTACCAGGCTGCTACCGCTTCCAAACCGTTCATGTGTTCAAGCCTACCTCCCCGATTTGTAAGCTGCCAAAGAAAAAAATCGTGTACAAGACAGCCTCAGACTTGGCCAAAACTACACCCGAAAAGGGAAAATTACTCCCGATTTTCGAGAAAAAAATTGGCCAAGCGGCACCAGTCTTGAACAGTTTGGAAGCGGTTTTCAGGAAATAATGGTAAGACTACAGGACGACCTGCACAGAACAGGCACAGGACCTTCCAAAACTGAAAAGTTGTTACGAGACGATACTTCTTTGAAACACCTCACATAAAGGACAATATAGATTGGAACAGAAAAAGTAAACAAATTCTTAAACGCTATAACAACTCTAATTAGTTAATTTGATTTTCAATTCTAATTTGTCAATAGAGATGCCCTTAATTTTCTTAATGACCAGTTTTAGACAAACATTACATGACATGATAATCAAGCCGGCCATCCTCAAGGACCTCTATGTTCTCCAAAATTTTATTTCCCTTGGATAATCTTTTTTTTCAAATACTAGGAAAATTAATTATTTCCCCCTTTAACATCACTTTCATTCCACCAACGTGGGGGTGATTTTGTATGGGTATATTCAAAATTAGCACCCTCAAATTCCCCTAACACTTCCTAAACCTTTTGTCATATTAAGTGGATCTTGGGCATTGCTTGATAAGGCTATTTAAAAATAAATAAGGACAATCAGGAAATTCCCCTTTAAAATCCACTTTCCAACCACCAAGGTGGTGTTTTGTATGGTGGCTATTTGGAATCAACACCCTCAAATTGACATATACCACGCCTTAACCTTTAGCACATTATTGGATTCTTGCACATGGTTTAATAAAGCTATATTTAAAAAAAAATAAGGAGGATAAATCGGGTAATGCCCCTTTAAAATCCACTTTCACCAACTGACATTTTGCCATGGTGCTATTCGGAATCAGCGCCCTTGAATTATCCAAAAACACTTCAAAAACCTGTCAGTCAAATAAGGGATATGCGCATGGTTTGAATAACGTATATTTAAAAAAAATAAGGAAAATCGGGTTTAATTCCCTTTAAAAATCCACTTTCCATCATGTGGTGTGTTTTGTAAGGTGTTCTTTTTGAAATCAGCACCCCAAATTGACTTAAAAGACTTCAAAACTTTAGTCAATTAGGGATCTGCAAACATGGTTTCAGTTAAAAGCTATATTTAAAAAAAAATAAGGAGATTTTTTTTTTTAATTTAATTCTTTAAAATCCACTTTCCACAACGTGACAATTGCCTGGTTTGCATATCGGGAATCAGCACCCTCGAATTGTCCAAAAAACAATTCTCAAACCTTTACCTTTTAGTGTATCTTGAGTAGGGTTCCCTTAAATATGCCACCCCATGGATCCCCTACTATAAGGCGCATGAGAATCAATACTGTGATTTGGCGACCACACTGGGAAAAAAATATGCTCAGAGATAGGTTGGTTTGTGGGATTAAACAAACGAACCATCCAACGCAGTTTGTGTCAAAATCACACTGACTTTCAAAGCTGGCGTATGGAAAATTGCCATCGCATGGAAAGCGCAATGAAGAACGCCCAAGACATAATGAGATCAGTGGGGGCGGTTCAACAAGTACAGTCTGGGAAACAGAGACGAGGGGAACAGGTCAAACCAAGGTCAACGTAAACCATGTTACCGCTGTGGTCGGACTAATCCATAGTTCAGCAGAACTGTAGGTTTAAAATCTGCAAAGTGTCAAACAGGTGGCCATACTGGACACATTTCTAAGAGGTTTGTCGCAAGAAGAGAACAAGGGCTCATCACGTTGGGTCATCATTACCTACAGACCTGCCGTTCAAGATTTATCCCGAGGAAGGTTTGCATTGATCAGAAGTGTATATATGCATTGCAGTTGTACACAACTCGTTTCGCCCAGACCCCCCGTATATGGTCAACATGACAGTACAAGGTAAATCTGTTGATTTTGAAAATAGAGTGAAGGGGTCAGGTCCCACTATTGTGTCTGAACGCGAGTATGAACGACACTGAGCTAACTATGGAGCTGACTGCATAATGTGACATTTTAAAGTGGTACTCGGGTTACAACCCAATAAAGATCCGTGGTGGAAAAAACATTTCTTGACACACAGTAGAGTACAACGCGGAGCAGGAACAAACATTCCCGTGGTTGTGTTCAAGGGCAAGGGCCCTCACTTGGGACGGAACTGGTTAAAAGTTTTGAAGGTTAAATGGCAGAGCGCAATTTTCGCGTCCGGGACCACAGTTCCCTGGAATTGTGTTGGCATTTGCTGAATCAGCATCCGTAATGTTTTCCGAGATGAGTTAGGTACTCTTAAAGGTATGAAAGCATCAATTCATGTGGATCCTAGCGCTCCACCCACGTTTTTTCAAAGCTCGCACCATACCGTATGCTTTGAAAGATAAAGTAAGACAAATGAGTTGGATCGTCTTCAAGAAAGCCAGGGGTCATGAAACCAAGTAGTTGACCCTCTCCAAATGGGAGCACCAATTTGCAGTGGTGGGAAACAAGATGGCAATATTCGGATTGGGAGATTTAAGGTTACAATCAACCAACCAGCAACAGTGGATCAGTACCCTTTGCCGCGAATTGAAGATTTGTTGCACAGTTATCAGGAGGCAAACATTTCACCAAAAACTGGTATGAGACATGTTATCAACAGTAGTTCTGAGATGATAACCTAAGAATAATTCTCACATCAACACACACAAGGGATATTCGCTTATTCATAGCTTACCCTTTTGAGTTTCTTCAGCGCCCGCGATTTTCCAGCGTGCCATGGATAGTAGACGCGGGATATTACACATGTTGTCAACCATTACCGTTGATGATGTGCTATTACGGAGAATCGGAATCACAAACATATCGAGACCCTGTCCGAGGTGTTACGCAGATTTGAAGACGCAGGCGGGGTTACGTCTCAAGAGAGACAAATGCACTTTCTTCGCTAAGGAAGTAGAGTACCTGGGATACAGGATTGATGCAGAAGGATTGACACAACAAGCGCACCAAAAGTGGAAGAGATACAGAAGGGCGCCCCCCACCCCAAAATGTGAGTGAACTTAAGGCTTTTTTGGGTTGTTGTAAAAACTATATGAGGAAGTTTTTGCGCAATTTATTCCGTAACGCCTGGCTCCACTACAACCGCCTTGCATAAGGGCACACCTTGAAGGGTAGGTCAAAGAGCAACAGAATGCATTTGACAAAGTGAAAAATGCTCTTCACTCAGATCAGGTCCTTGGCATTATGATCCAAAGAAGGAAATTATTGTGATGTGATGACACCCTCATATGGCGTTGCTGCTGGTTACTCTCTCACAAAATGGAGGATGGCAGTGAAAGCCCGTAGAATTTACATCACGCCACGTTATCACCGGCAGAAGACAGAAGAAACTACTCGCAGTTGGACAAGGAGTCTCTCGCGATAGTGTTGGTTGACAAAGTTCCACCAGTACTTGGACGGTAGAATTTTATTTGTTGTACGACCACAGCCTTTTTTTTTTCGGGGGCCTGGGCTTATTTCATGGAATAAACGCATTCCTGTCATGTTCGTCGGCCTAGCATAATACGATGGCCAATTATTTCCGGGAACAACTATACGTCAAGCACCAACAGGATCGGCTAATGCTAATGGCAGATGCTTTTCAAGGTGTACCCCTACCAGTACAACCAAGTCGCACCCCTCTAGATGGTTTGGACAACTAATTATGTTAATGGAAAATCTTGAGACCTCGCCGGTAAGTGCTACAGATGTTAAGAAGTGGACACAAGTGATCCACTATATCACAAGTTATACCACCCATTGATGGAGGCAAATGGCCTCCCAAAGTAAGGGTGAATGAGAACTTTTACACCATACATCTCTCGCACAAATGAGCTATCTACCCAAATGGTCTTGCTTATTATGGGGAAATCGTGTTGTGATACCTCCGCAAGGTTCAGAAACGTTATTCTGACTGACATTCATGAAGGTCATCCAGGAGCCACTGTATTATGAAAAGTTGGCTCCGTTCTTATGTATGGTGGCTAAAATGGATTTTGAGCTATTAGGATACTGTGAATGCAAAACATGCAACATTTGTCAAGAACAGCGTAAAGGATCCACCAGTGCACCCTTACACACATGGGAATGGCCACGACGCCCATGGGCGCGCTTACATCTAGAGTTCGTGCGGGGGTCCTAAGTGGGGACACATGTTTTGATTGTTGTGAACCCATATAAGTTGGATAGAGCGATCCCATGTCGCGTACTAAATCACAGCTACAATCGGACAATTGCGCAAGTTGTTCAGCCAGTTCGGCTTACATGATTGTATTGTGACTGATATGACCACAAACAGTTGTATCGGAGGAATTTTAGTCGTTCCTTTTCCTTACGGTATCAAACATGTCCTCATCTCGCCGTACATGCCGAAATAGAACGGACTTGCAGAACGCGCAGTCGCGGTATTTAAGCGTGGAAGAGGAATTGAGAAAATGAGTTCAGGAACACTCTCGGACAAGATCGCACGTTTCTTATTCACATATAGGAATAACTCCCCAAACACTACTGGAATTTCACCAGCTGAACTTAGTTTGGTAGGAGGAAACTGACAAGTCGCTTGAGTGCTCATCCTCGCATACGCAAGAGAATCGAGTGTTACAGAAGAGAAAACAACAAAACAAAAGCAAGCATACGACGCACATTCTAAAAGTCGTTCATGGCAGTGGTGACACCCGTCTACGTTCGAATTATGGAATGGACCAAAATTGGAAAGTTGTGTGCTATCATGAGAGAGCCTTGGCAATGTTATGTTTTAAAAGTAAAGCTGAATGATGGTACTGTGGTCAGGAACACCAAGACCAAGTAATTCATATGCAAAGGAAACTTGTGTTCCAACTCAAACCGCAGTGTGGATTTCAAAATTAACACAATAGAAATCCAACTTTACCACCAACTCCACCTCCGCAACCGCATCTCTCCACAGCGTCGTTATCCGGTTCGCACGCGACGACCCCCTGTTGAACGCTATGGACTGTAAACTTTCGGAATAATGTTTACATGGACATGAACTTGACGATGATTTTGGATGTGATTTGTTATGGAATTAACTCACGGACTTGAATATGCATATGAGGACTGTTTTGACTACGGATTTGGACTGAGATTTTATGAATAATTTTATTGTGTATTTATTCATGGTAGTCTAGTTATAGAGCGCAACTGATAATCTTTGTTTCATAGTTCCTTGAAATAAAAATTTTCAACTTGAGGTTCACTTGCAACATTTTTGTTATTGAATTATTTCATATATCCAATTACCTTCCAAACACTTCCAAATTTAATAGTTGCCAAAATGGGGTATGAAAGTTTCAGTAAATGTAGACTGTTAAGTTTTTTGTTTAGTATTTATTCCAGATGCTAATTGGTTGGAATTCAAATTGACCAGGGTAACTTTTAACTTGTGGGGGAGGAATGTTATATATCTGTCAATATATCAAATGAGTTAGAAGTAATGCTTTTCTCATTAAGAGACCAGGTGATTTATTGGCTGTACTAGACCAGGTCAGAGCCAAGGGCAAGTTATTAACCTCTACCAGGGGCATGGGTTATTTTGGGCAACATATCTTGTGAAACTCAGCAAATAGTCATTGATATACACCACCATCAGGTGACATTATTCTTGTGTTTCTGGTCTCTTCATTGAGTAGCTTGAAGCGTTAATTGAGTGTGCAAAATCATTAGGTCACAACAGATTGATTTAGGGTGCTACCAGAGGATGTATTGAGCCTGTATATGTAGTGAGCCTGTAATGTATGAGGCCCATTCCACAATGACATAGTTTTTTGGGAACCTATCTGGATGGGTGGTCATCGATCCAACAGTCCTCTTTTCTGACTAGTTTTTTTTTGGGAGCTTTTAGCAAGATTATGAGGCGGCTTGGTTTTTTGAAAAGTCTTGGGTTTTTATATCCATGTATTGTATATTTTGTACAGCAAAATTGGGCACTGTGCCATGAACTGTGAATTGGTTCAAAGCGTCCTCTGAATGCTATCTGGGTCCTTCATGTTGCCAAGTTTCAGTGTGCTGTTATGCTTGGGACTAAATTGGGAGGATTTTTGGCCGCCATCGTCTGCTCGGAATCTGACCATGTTATCAGAGGTCTTTTACTCAGAAAACACGGGGGTGTCGGATTGTAATTATTTTTTGATTAGGGTTGCTGTGCCATTCTGTACTACTGTATTTTCTACATTTGTATTGATATGGTTTAAAATCCAATCATAGGGTGAATGACCTTGACTTTGGAAGTCGTGGGTTTTTGAAATTTTAAAGGTTGCGCGAGAGAGGCTTGGACATCGATTTGGAGATTTTGATGGATTTACTGCCTGTTGTCAGGTATGGGATGCAAAGCTCTCTCGTGGTGCCCTTTTTGAAAATTTTTCGTTTAATTTCTCTTTGAAGCCTTAGGGCCAAACCCCAATCATAGTAATCTGGCTTTTGCAGTAAACATGCGGTTTTTTAGGTGTTAGCTCAATATTCTTTTGTATTCTGTAGCTACTAAAAACATTTTTTCATGATGGTAATGTGATGTTTAATTCTGTATTTGTAAACAGTAACATATTGCTATAAACCAGACTTGTGCAACCAATTTTTATGTACTGAAATAAATTGCACATTGGTACAATTGTTACATGTGGAAAGAGAAAGAAAAAAAGAATGTAGCACTAAGACGTATCTGTGAAAATATTGTCTGGCACCCTCTACTTTAAAGGTCGAACGAGAGGTGTTGAAGTCATCCATTATTTTTGTGATTATGTTGTGATTTCCCATATAGATTAGACGCTCAATAGATTCCCTACCTTTTATTCTGGTTACAGAAAATAACTTAAAATTGAAACAAATGTGATTGATATTGCTTATATTTCAATAGAAAACATAAGCTGATTTCATTATTTCTCATATACGAAATTAGAAATTTCACATAATTGTTGTAACCAAAGAGAAAAGATCTCAGCTTAATCCGTACAGATGGGGATATTTTTATAAAAAGCTGTACACTAGTTGCCCCACGGAATCAGAATTTCACATTTTTTTTGGGACACCTGTTATTGAATTCTTCTCGGGCACCTTAAGGCCCATTTGCAGCACTTAAGAATCGTGTCAGGGGGTCACCCTGTCCGGCTGTCTTCATAATTAATCACTCAAACCTTTTTGACTCGAGATGTGTTATAAATGTCTGACTAGCTCCCAGGGCTAATTAGGATAGTATCTGTATATTTATAGTTATTCGTGCTGCATTGGCAAAAAACTCACGCATGCGTCAGGTTTGACCAGACTCATAAATGGCATCGGCCCTGCGGGTTTAATTGAAAAGGTATTTTGAATAATTAAATCAATTGTGGCCAGTTAATTTTTCATTGTGTGGTCAAAACTACATGTGACTTGCTCCCCAGTAAACAAATAACAAGTAGCCAGAAACTATTTAATTTGTTGCCCTGTAAAATGACAGGGCCTCGAAAATAATAAATAAGTAAATAAATAAATAAACAATAAATAATTAAACAAATAAATAAAACAAAAAGAAAAAGAACAATGAATTCGAGTCAAATCTTGCATTTTGTACTTTTAAGAAATTTGGTAATGGTAGTACAGGAACCTTTCCAAACACAATGCCACCAGAATAAAATTTAATTAATAATTTTTCACTTCTTTGTTAATTTGAAGACAATTTGCTTCCTCGTAGCTTCAAATCGTGGTGAGATAATTTTGATGCCATATTAAAGCTTAAAATTGCACCCAAATCTCAAAATCGTCAAATATGCAATTGGTTTTTGTAAAAGGGCAGGTTTAATTTATATTCTATGATTGTCTAATATCTAAGGGCGATGTAACGCTTAAAATAGGTATCAAATAAACTATAGAAGTAAAACGAATCCTTAAAATGCATCACATTATTGTTGTAGTAAGAGGCGCACATGCATTTCGTTGATTACGTTCCATTGAGTTTGAATTACTGGGTGAACGTCGTTTATTAGTTTTTAAAATATATTTTTCTCTCGCATAAAATCAGTGCTTTTATTAAGCAAAAAAAAGTGTCAAGAATCACAGTGAGGCAAAATAAGGAAAGCCAGACAGTAATATGTGAGGCACAGAGAGTGCCAGCAAAATCAAAATCATATTACCGGTGGCTCACCTTTTACAAAATGCTCGAAAAACAAAGACAAAACAAAACAAAGCAAAACACACACAGCACAAAAACACAGAGCACAATGAACACGCACAGGTCACATACAACAAAAAACAAAAAGCACATGCCACGACTGCTGTACCAAGCTTAAAAATTACTGCCTTACCCAAAAGAAACAAAAAGTACAAGAAAAAAATAATAATAAATCATTCATCATCAATATTGAAGAAAATTTCTCAAAATCGTCAAATATGCAATTGGTTTTTGTAAAAGAGCAGGTTTAATTTATATTCTATGATTGTCTAATATCTAAGGGCGATGTAACGCTTAAAATAGGTATCAAATAAACTATAGAAGTAAAACGAATCCTTAAAATGCATCACATTATTGTTTATTGTTGTAGTAAGAGGCGCACAGGCATTTCGTTGATTACGTTCATTGAGTTTGAATTACTGGGTGAACGTCGTTTATTAGTTTTTAAAATATCATGATCCGCATTTGCGGCAGGACTAAGAATTTCGACAAAAAAATTTTTTGGTATATTGATTAAAATAGTAAACAAAATTAAAGAGAGTTATAGTAGATTTCAAATTAATGAGAAGAGTTATTGCATCTTTCTATGGGCGCGATTGATAGAAGGGTTCAATCACCGGCCATGCGGCGACTATGCTTTGTTGCCATTTCAAAAAATATTGTGTCCATGTACAAAGTTACTGCACAGAATTGGCTTCTTACTGGAAATTATAGATTTCAGTTCTACAATGGTCTGTTAATGATAGCATGGAAGAAAGAGATTAAAAGGAAGCACATCGACTTCAACCATCCCATTTTAATCTGTTTATCCATTCTCCGCGCAAAAGGAAGGGATTCAACAGCGACCCTTTGATCATAATCCCTCTGCCGCATCGATGATTGGCGAGCAATCATTACTGGAGATTTTTTTTTGAAAACTCTATATACGAACACGTAAAAGTGTAAAAGTATATTGCACATTACAACATTGTTCCGGCTGTCTCCGGTGGATTGTCGCTGTTTTCGTTAAATACGCAGTGTTTGTGCGTTCCAGCTTTAGGGCCCAAGACTGCCCAGTGGAGAATAAGGAGAAAGTTGCCTAAATTTGAACGGTTTGAACCGGGGGCACCGGCGTGGATTTTCGTTGGGCACCCATGATCGCTTCGGGGTTCTGAAAGTGACCCTAACGGGACCAATTTTCAGTTTTAAACTATATCCGGCCCTAATGGGACCAGCTTTGGTGAATTATACTAGTTTTTAGTGAAAATATACACCTAACGGTATTGCAGTAATATGATCCTTACTGTGCTATTTAAATATATTTTCCACTAGTATTATCCCAGTTGTATACTCTCTTTTGAAATTCCACTTATATTGTATGCAAAATATTTTTGATTTAATAATGTAAACAATTAAATTTTTACTGTACTGCATTATTTATTAATTATTATCAGATTGTTTTTGCTGTATTCTATGAAGAACAAATAAAATTGATTGAAGATTGAAGATAATTTGCAGTCAGATTATACCCCTTGCGGACCTGTCTTATGCATGAACAAGATACACATTTAAAATAGCCAATGTACCAGAAAAATTACACTTGTGGTACTGCAAGAAAAAATACACACTTAGGGTTATTTTGCTGATATGTTTAGGTTAATTTTGCAAAATTGACTATTTAAATACATGCACAGATCACAGTGACTTGTACCCCTAGCGGCGTTCTAGAACTGATTATGGATTGAACCCCTAACGGTAGTCCCGCATTTGCACCTAGTCCCTCTTTTTCGGAACGAGCATGGGTTCCCGACCAAAATCCAAGAACCCCCCCGGACGTGTTGACCCGTTTCCATGTAAGCCGCCATATGTTTGAGTATTTACTTCACAGCGTTCATCGCGTGCTGATCGTAATTCCCGCTGAACCGGAAATCTACGCAAATTGAAGAAAAACCACGAACCGCGAAGGAATGGTCGGATTATGATTAGGATCCTCGGAAGGGCCACTTGAGAGAATAGGAATAACAATTGCAATTAGGGGGCGGGCAGATAGATCGTTCAAAAGCCAAGTGGGTTGATGTGCTTCCTTCTTATCTCTTTCTTCCAAGATTATAGAAAGTCCAGCAGGTAACATAGTCCGGGCTCCATAGACAACAACGGAATAAAGTGTGAAACTAATGTTGCGTGAAGAGTCAACTGAATCAATTGACCAATTTGTTCACCATTGTTCCCGGACTGGAGCCCGGAGGACTATATCTTGTACACCGGTGTAAAGAAACTGAGTGTCCAAGCTACCATGTATACATGTACGGAATAAACCGTAACCGTAGATGAGGCCATTTGGGTACAGTGCTGAAACAAATGATGCGTACAACACTCAATTAAGAACACAATAGACAGATTGGACACTCAGTCACACGGACACTGTATTTCATGACACCGGTATCACGAACTGGGGAAGAGTCCCACAGTCCATCTGTCCATTGTGTTCTCTATTGTGTGCTGTACGCATCACTTTCGTTTCAGCGCTATACCCAATAGCCTCGTCTACAAGGTCACGGTTTATTCCGTATATATTTGCGTGCAAGCCGGGACACTATTACGGGTGACTCCCGGTGTAAAAGGAGATATGGTCCGCCCGGAGCCATATTCCGGGCTCCATAGACAACAACGGAATAAAGTGTGAAACTAATGTTGCGTGAAGAGTCAACTGAATCGAGTGCCCTATTCTTCCGTTATAGTGGACTATGAGTTGGCGGACCATATCTCCTCCCCACAACCGGTTCTCTACAAAAACACACCAGAATTTTAAAGTACAATGCCTGTGATTATCTATACGGAGGACATCTATTTAAGCTTAGCTTTTTCACATAGTGATTATCATGTGGACTATTATGCATCATAATGCATGCAAACACGATATGTTATAAAATAAGGCAGGCATCCCTGATAAATTTCTGAGTCAGCCTTTAATGTTACTGTTGCCACTGGATGATATAGCTGTGTCGTCAAACATCAAGAATACTGAGTTTCTTGAAAAGGTATTTTGAAAATATATATGAATTGTTGGCCATTTAATTTTTCAGTGTGGTCAAAAATTACATGCGACTTGCTCCAACTACACCAATAACGAGTAGCAAGGCACTCAATTTTAAGTCATGCCCTGTAAAATGTCATAGCCTCGAAAATAATAATAATTAAATAAATAAGAAAGTAAATAAAAAAACATACATACACAAATAAATAAACAAATAAACAAACAATAAACAATACGCATATTAAAAAAATATAATGAGAAAAATAAAAAATTTTAAAATCGAGTCAAATCTTGCATTTTGTACTTTTAAGAAATTTGATAATGTGGTGTGTACAGGAACTGTCCAAAACACAATGCCATCAGGGTTTAATTAACAATTGTTATCTCCATCGTTGTCAATTTGATGACAATTTGATTCCTCGTAGCTTTAAAAAACGGTTAACATGTGAGAAAATTTGATGCCCCATTTGTTAAGAGGGACAATTGTACTCTAAATCTTCAAAAATATCAAATATGCAATAATTATGTTCTTGGTTTTGTAAAAGATCTGGTTTAATTTATATTCTATGATTGTCTAATATATCCCTAACGGCCCTAGAGGAAAATCTGATGACACCGCAAAAAAGGAGGTAGCGTCACCCCTGTTGTTAGATCTAGGGGAAATTCTCCCAACCCAAGGCAGGGTCTGCTCCGTGATTTTTCAAAAGTGCATTTAGCAGTTAAGGGACTTTAAGGGTATAAGGGTGATTTAACGCTCAAAATAGGTGTCAAGTAAAATATAGAAGTAAAATTAATCCATAAAATGCATTACCTCATTGGTGTTTGTAGTATAAGAGGTGCACATCATTTAGTTGATTACGTTCATTGAGTTTGAATCGCTGAGTGCATTAACGTTTATTAGTTTTTAAAATATATAGATCCGCATGAATTATATGAATTGTTGGCAATTTAATTTTTCAGTGTGGTCAAAAACTACATGCGACTTGCCCCCACTTAATTAACCAATAACAAATAGCCGAACACTATTTTAAGGTAAGAGACCTTTCTAAACAAAATGCCACTAATCAGTAATCAATTATTTTTAATCTCCGTTCGATTCTGTGCTAAATTGAAGACAAATTGCCTGAATTTCTCAAAAGACTAGCGACATCAAATTCGTCGTCATATTATCTGTAATTGTACCCAAAACTCAAAATCATCAAATACTAATATGCAATTTGTTCTTAGTTTTGTAAAAACGTAGGTTTACTTAATATTCTTTAACTGGACTTTGACCTTCTCATCCATTAATTTATGATTTTCCCACAAATGATATTGAGGGAAGCTTCGAAAAGCGCCGTTAAGCAGGCGTCATCTTGGTGGACCTTTATCATACGACACCGTGTGGCACAGGGTCCTGACACTCAAGCTTCTCAGGACCATCCCGGATCGTCCACCTTGTACCATTCATAGTACCTGCTTGCAAACCGTAGCTTTATTCTCAAGACCAGTGATGGGCAGAGTAGTCGTCTGCGTCGTCTGAGGAACGGTGTACCACAAGGATCTGTATTGGCTCCTATGCTGTTCAACTTGTATATCAGCGATATACCTCAAACAACATCTAGACAATATGGCTACGCCGACGATCTTGCACTCCTCCACTCGGACAGCAATTGGACAGAAGTAGAAAGCACACATACTACAGACATGGCCCTACTGCAGCATATCTCAAGACCTGGAGACTGAAGCTGAGCGAAGCCAAGACCACCGCTACTGCCTTCCACCTCATCACCAAAGAGGCTCATCGCCAGCTTCAAATCAACCTCAATGGAGCGCCTCTGCCATGCAATCCTACACCAACCTACTTGGGAGTGAAGCTTGACCGGCAGCTTACTTACGGCAGCACATGAGTCCGTATGCGCCAAGGTATCTTCGAGGAATAACCTCCTGTCAGACTTGGCCTGGATCTCATGGGTGTCCAGCCCAGGACGACCCTACGCACCACTGCCTTGGCTCTGGTCTAATGCACTGCTGAATATGCCGCCCCGGCATTGTGCAACAGCTCTCACACAAAGAAGCTGGACACGATACTCAACGAGACCTTGAGAACCATAACTGGCTGCCTCCGCCCCACTCCATCAGGCATTGCACCTGCCGCACTTCGGAGGGAGCACACGCACCAATTAGTGAATAAGGCCCTGCTGGACAACAAGCACCTGCTACATACATGTTCAAAGAATCACACCAACTCGGTAGACAGAGACTGCGCTCTCGCCGACCTTTTAGTCAGCCTCTCAGACAAACTATGGGAAAGGGTGTTCACTTTATGTTTGAAGTGGTTTCTAGACTAAAATTTTCCGGGAACACGATCCCACCGGCCGTTTTTTGAAAAAATGTGCCCAAAGTGCTCTTTCCGGGGGTACTCCCATTTTGGGGGTCGAAATTAAGTTTTCAGTATCCTGTGGCCAATTATTGTAATTTTGGTGTGCATTTATATGTTTTCAGCCATGACAAATCGATTGCGATCATTTTCAAAATCCAAAATGGCTCCTGGCCGTATGCCAGAAAATTCAAAATGGCGCCCAAAATTACACTTTCACTCTAAAGAGACTATTACATTGTGTCCTAGCAGTTTAATTGATTTAGTGTCAATTTGGATGTGTTTGGGTACAAAGAATACATTTCTGTTGTTTTCAAAATTCAAAAATGGCCGTCAAATACAAGAAAATCCAAAATGGCTGCCATGAAATGATGCATAATTTGGCCAAATTATAATTATGGCATAATACACCACCTTTCGTTTTGAACTTAAGTGTATGTTTTTTATCTCTCTAGATACTTCTTGTCATATCCAGCAAATTGCAATAGTTTTTGAATTTCCAAAATGGCTGCCGTGTACCTCAGAATTCAAAATGGCGTCCAAAATGTCACTTTTTTTGACCAAATGATCATTTCACGGGTCAGTATGTCATGATTAAAAGGGGCTATTCCGATCGTCTTTGGGACCCCCCCCCCCCCGATTTACCCGGAAGTAGTATCGATTCTGATATCAGATGAAAGGCCGTATTTTTCCTCCATTGTCGTCCTGAATTTGAGCCCTCGAATCCATTTCATTCCCAAGATATAAACAAAAAACCGCCGTTTTTAGTGTTAACACTTTATTAGCACAGTATTGAATAGGGCTTTGCAACATGCATTAATTATTGCGTCTACCATCAAAACTCGCCAGTTTTTGTTTTCCATGGCCACGTACTCGATGGCGTGGATGTGCAAGTGCCAGCCTCCTCATATCACTGTAAGAACACAATACACATAAATCGGAACAACCACCTTTAATAAGCTTGCCCTCCTGCAGTTTTGTCGCCCAATTAATAGTTTGACCCCTCAGTACAGTGTCTTTCGTGCGCGAGTGTTATAGCCTCCCGGTGACGAACACGCACATATGAAATGTATATGGTTGTAAGGCTGGCGCTTCCTAGACCCTCCCTCGGGTCCACGGTGATGAAAACACTAAGCGACTGAAATTTACACTAGACTCTTCAACCCATACTCCCTATACATAGTGTTATCCAGGAGCCATGTGCAAGTTTGGCCAAGTTGGTTGGCAGGGCAGTCCGGGGGTGGTAAGCTGAAAAGTCATCTAGTTTTTAGTTTAGCCCCGAGTCTAGCATTATCTTTTAACCAAGTGCGCTCTAAACCCAGAGACAGAGCCGAGACTGGGGTACAGTCTAGCGCTTCCTAACTCGGGCATTCAGTGACAGAAGAAGTGAAAACAATGGGGTCTTTGGGTGAGAGACATCCGAAATGCCCAAAAAAGGGGTTGACAATTTTGCTAAATCTTCCTAAAAATGTTGTCTTTGGGTGAAAGTTTTGCAAAAATTTCTGAAAAATAGAGGTTTTGGGCAAAATATTTCAAAATTTTCCCTAAAAAAATTGGGGTCTTTCGGTGACAGTGGTAAGATTTGCCAAAAATGGGGTCTTTGGGTGAACCTTTTTTTAAATGGATTTGGCGACAACGATGCTGAAAATGTGGGTATTAAGAGCCTTACATAGGCCTACGCGTCACCTCCAAAGTGGGAGTAGCCCCCCGGTGTTAGCCAAGTTTGACCCCTCAGTACAGTGTCTTTCGTGCGCGAGTGTTATAGCCTCCCGGTGACGAACACGCACATATGAAATGTATATGGTTGTAAGGCTGGCGCTTCCAAACTCAGGGCACCCAGTGACAGAGGATGTGACAAACGATGGGGTCTTGGGTGAGAGACATTCAAATTGCCCGAAAATAGGAGTTTTTGGGTGACCTATTGCTAAATCTTCCCAAAAATGGTGTCTTGGGTGAAAGTTTTGCAAAATTTTCTAAAAAATAGAGGTCGTGGGCAAATATTTCAAAATTTTCCAAAAAATTGGGTTCTTTGTGTAAGAGTGGTAAGGTTTGCAAATAAAGGGGTCTTTGGCTGAACTTTTTTAAAATGGGGTCTTTGGGTGACAAAGATGCTGAAAATGTGGGTATTAAGAGCCTTACATAGGCCTACGCGTCACCTCCAAAGTGGGAGTTATGCCCAGGTTTAGCCCAAGTTTGACCCCTCAGTACAGTGTCTTTCGTGCGCGAGTGTTATAGCCTCCCGGTGACGAACACGCACATATGAAATGTATATGGTTGTAAGGCTGGCGCTTCCAAACTCAGGGCACCCAGTGACAGAGGCTGTGCAACGATGGGGTCTTGGGTGAGAGACATTCAAATTGCCCGAAAATAGGAGTTTTTGGGTGGGGGACTATTTTGCCTAAAATCTTCCCAAAAATGGTGTCTTGGGTGAAAGTTTTGCAAAATTTTCTAAAAAATAGAGTCTTTGGGCAAATATTTCAAAATTTTCCAAAAAATTGGGTTCTTTGTGTAAGAGTGGTAAGGTTTGCAAAATTATAAATGGGTCTTTGGCTGAACTTTTTTAAAATGGGGTCTTTGGGTGACAAAGATGCTGAAAATGTGGGTATTAAGAGCCTTACATAGGCCTACGCGTCACCTCTGATATCAACATGGCATTTATATATATTTCAGTACATAAAAATTGCACAAGATGTATTCTTGATCGTATATAAGCCAAACATATATTCTCATATCAATGACCAAGGTAGAGCCTAAAGGTGCATTTTGTGATCCTCAGCCTCTTGGCCCCCGTTAAAATGGCGCAGAAGGCGGCGGCGCCTATCTCCGTTCCCATAACCCTATGCAATGCGTTTGCCAAGTAGGCCTACAGCGCAAGCTACAGGGTTAATTCTTCTGGTAGCTCCGCGTGTTTATTTCCCTACTCCATGCTTAAATGCCGAGCGTCTGACAAGAAGGGTCTTTGGTATGACCCGGCCGCGATTCCAACCCGTTTGTTCGCAATATGTGGAATGAGAACGGAGAATTCGATTGGAACGCCGAAACGTCTTCTCAGAACATCGTTCGATTAAAATGTTTAAAGATAGTATGCGACGAAGTACGAAGAATAGCTAAAGAATCGGCAGCAGCCATGTGAAATTTTATTATGGTA
>JAMKCH010002030.1:0-39494 GCA_023653785.1 Ophioderma brevispina
TCGCAGTTTTTGTTACAAAAATGGCTCAGGTAGACGATGGTGAGTGTTAAGCAATACAGCACATTTTTTGAAGAGTCACCCCCAATTTTTCAAAAAATTGAGATTTTTATTTACACGGTTTTCATTGGTACTTGTCTATTAAACTATAACCTGTTAATGTTAAGCTCGAAAATATCCATGTGTCACAAACGAAGAATTTTTGTACTTAGAATAATTAATATCGGAGATCTCCGATAATATTCACCGGCTGCCGGAAACGGCCTTACAATATGAAATAGCCGGGAAGTACGCCTGTACGTGTCTACGCTACATCTCTTAGTTGTTTATTTGGTTTCAGTCAGTCAAGTTAGAGGTCTTTTCCTCTTGAGGTGGCACTATTTCATCATGGACGGAGCTAACTTGCATTTCCAGCCCTGCTGTTAAGTACAATCCGAGATCCCAATTCTAATTACTAAAAAAAAAAAAAAAATTTTATGATAAATACGCATTTTTGAGCATTTCATTTCGCAAGGCATAGTTTCCTCCTACCCAATTAACCACATAACTCCTGCAAAAATATCAATGTTGAAAATTGGGGGCGCTCCTCTTCAAAAAATGTGCTATATTGCTTTTAAATATAAAAAAAGAAAAATTAAAAAATTTTAATTTTTGAGATTTTGTTAATCCAAGAAGTCATATTTTCTTATTCCCGTCAGTGAAATTTTAGGCCCAGGAATGTTTCCTTTGATGTCTATAACAAGAACGTCTCCAAATTGCATTTCACTACACACACTGTCCTTGGGCAATTTTAGTAAAACATTTTTACAAGACGGGCCTTCGGCCCGTCTTGTTTCTGTTTTTTGATCGTGTTCTTTCTTTCTTTCTTTTCCTTTCTGATTCTTCTTTTTCTTCTGGCAACACGTCAGTTATTGCGTCTAGCTCAGACATGGTTTGAGGTATTCTAACTAGACTTGCACCAAATGACCACTGAGTTCTGCCCTTTATGTCCATATGACCTTGACCCCTGTTGGGGTCATTAGGGGTCAACAGGGGTCAAAAGTGTGTTTTTTTAAAACTTGTATCTCCTCCTACATTTCCATTTGCATGGGAACGTGACTCATGCATGTGATCAGCCTTGAGACCCTTCACAAAAGGTTATGGGTCGAGAGGTCAATCTGCGGTTCCAATTAAGGGGATACTTCCGGTCTTATTGAAAAATCTTTAAAATCTTTAAAAATACCTATCTGGTATATGCAAAACGTTGTCATGGTCACGTGACTCATACATATAAGCACCTTAAGTAAACCCTTCACAAACGTTTTGCTGCTCCCAGCATGGGGGTCAAAGGGTCATTAAGGGGAACTTTCCGGTCAAAAACCAAAAATATCAAAAATTTTTATCTCACACCCAAACCCATTACAGTGACTTAACTTGCAGATAGCTTCATGTACCCCTGGTGTATGCAAGGTAGTTTTATTTTGGAGGTCAAGGTCATTTAAGGTCATTTCCCGTTTTAAGGGCAAATATGTTTTCAAGAATTTTTATCTCCCCAGAACTAACCATAGTCCGAATTTTTTTTTTTATTTGCATTGTAACAATGCTTTTTGGTTGTAAACACGAGGTTTTTTTATACCGGGATCAAAGGTCATTTAAATGGGTCAAAAGTCAATTTTGTCCATAAAAACTGTTAAAAGAAGACCACATTGGATTTATCTCAGCCTATAGAGGACAGTAAAGCCCGTTATTACTTACTGCAGTGATGTAACATTAATAGTAAGAAGATGTCTATGATAGTCTCGTCCCCAAAGGTCAAATTCAAGGTCAAAGGTCAAAATTTACAAACAAGCTCCGATTGAACTGAAATTTGTCACAAATAATCCTCGTAGATTTGGTAAATACAGAAAAATTACAGTTTGACCCCTTCGTAACCCAGGGTCACATTATAGAGGTGCAAGGTCAAATCCCTTACATGCTTGGATTTGAGTTGAAACTCAATAATCCTTGTCCTTGTAAAGTTGGTAACACGTAAAAAAACACATTTAAGGACATTTGTGACATATTGTTGACGTTACAGGGGTCAAAGTCAATCACCTCAGGGGTCATTAGGGGATCACACCATCCCTTCCCAATACGGGCCGTCTTGTAAATTGTCTGTCCCGAGGTCTAGTTGGCTTCTACTACTATGCAATCTGATGGCCAATTTAAAACTCAATTTTTGTAATCAGCTATTTTTGGTGATACGCTTCCCCCTGAGGGAGAAAACATATGTGAAAAATCGGACCATGATCAGGTTACCCACCTTTAAGTACCGAATATTAGCATTAAGCCACTATCGGCGATTTCTTCACATGTAAATGAATCGCGCCCCCTATTTTCATCAAAGTCCATTGCATTGTATTCGAAATGGTTGTAGTAAAGACCCTGTAAGTGGCTAAGCATAACACGTCGTATTTGCCAAGATATTATGATTTTTATGCTTTGTTGACTAATAAAGTCGGGATCCGACTTTTTTAAGTCTAGAAACAGTCTTCAAGATCGCTTTAAAATAAGTGTCTGTTTTTCACAAAGAACAGTAAATTAAGGTATTGATATGACCTAAAACTAATTTAAAAACAAAATGGGCATTTTTTTGGAAAAAAATGACTGATAGTGGCTTTAAGTTTTCTTGTCTTGTACGGATCATTTAGATGCTAAAATCTCACTTTGGATAAAATAGCCCTTTGTTGCACTACACCCATGACATGTCAACCCTTTAAGGTTAAAACACTACTAAGCCACTAAAATACATAGTAGTAGTATTGAAACTGACAACTTTGAGCATGTTTCTTTCACATTTAAAAACTCACAGAAGGACATGTAACAATATCACAATACAGGCTGAAATCACCAAATGAGACAAATTTTCAACATATTTGAATCACTCTATGCAGAGTACATCAAAATGCCCAGCACTAGATGTTCTACTGTCAGTATGGCTCATAGTGGGACATTTTTATTCCTTACAGCAGCCAGGTTAATGGTGTATTTACCTATAAAGCCAAGTAAAAACAAAGTCTAGTTTCTGGTAACCCTTCCATCCCTAATTTGAGGGTCAAGAAAAAAAAATTAAAAAATTACGTATTCCTTGTCGAATTCTGACAAGACTCCTTAGACTCCACACATAAAAAAAAAATTGCAAAAAATTTTCAGAGCATGTTATCGGAAACAAAATTTTATTTGTTAGGCCTAGGGCATAAGGGTGTATCTTGTATTTAGTATCACAGTTTTATACTTCCATTTACCATAGTTTTACTCACTTCCTTCCAATGAACTTCACATGGAAAATAGTGTAACCTTTAAAAGAATTTAAAGTGAAATACCAGGCTAATATAATCTTTGCTTCAAAATATTATAAATACATTTTTGATTAAATGAATGTCTTTCAATCAGAAAAATGACACTATATTATTGACAACAAAGTAAAACGTTTATAACATCTTCCGTATGATTGCAGCCATTTTGATCAGCCCACGTGAAAAAATAGAAATCACGATGGTATGTGTACATAGTGTGTCTTGAAAGAAGTAGCCAATGAATGAAACAACAAACCTTTACAATTATATCCTATTCAATAATTCGTCCCAGTTTTAAGCGATCGATAGTGAATGTTCAACTGGACCACACTATATACTCGATTTAATGACCAAGGAGTACTCGGGGAGCCCTAGACAGTTTATTACAGACACCGGTTTTGTCTATTGTCTTCTCAAGTCATACAACGTCACCAATGCCGAGAAACGTCACCAATGCCAAACATGGCAACCTCCATGGGCAACATTTGTTCCTTAATTCTGCTAATAAGGCAATCTTATTGCAGTAGATATTCTTTCTTTCAGACCGCAAAGACATCTTTTAAAACATACTTAAATTAAAAATTATCCTGTTAGTACACTTTAAAGAAACCACCACATTTGGCAAATTCTATACTCCTGGTCAAAATATATCACCCACCCCACAGAATGTCATATTTTTCACCTAAAGATTATAGCTATGTTAATGTCATTTTTTTGTAAATAACAACTTCTTGTGTTGACTTATCCATTGGCATTTCAATCATCAAACAAGCAGGGGAGGGTGGCCAAGAAATTCCAATTTCAGACGTCACCATTGGTTTAACACGTAAAAGCGAAATCTTTACGAAAAATTCTGAATTTTTTATATATTGTTAAGGAATATTTTCTTATTCCAAAACCGTTGGAGTTGAAGAATCAACTCCACTGGAAGGATTATTTCTGAAATTTTTTGCATGAATAACGAACGAGGACGAGGTCGTATGTGGGTCATGGGAACACCCATGACCAACCCACATCAAAGCAGCCAAATTAGTTTTGTGATTTGCACTCTGTATTGCTGTAATTTCATTTGACATTTTTGGTGAGTTGCTATAATGAATGAGGCTTGGCCGCTACCGCCTGAAACTAAGTGACCGAACAGCAGTAATCTTCACATGCATGTGTACAAACGTGGTGTGCAGAAGTCTTAACTTGGAGAAAAAATTCAATCTCCGAACGCCATTGTAACTTGTGTTAAATGTATCTATAAAGGAGTGTCATCTATTCAATCATTGCTATGATGATTGAGAATGTCAATAGATATGTCTACACAAATATATCCATAACAACAAGGTATGAGCAAAAACACAGGTAAACTTTGTCCTTACTGCAGTAAAAATATGCTTTGGACAGTATGGAAAAGGATTTTTTTTATGACCAGGAGTATATGTAACAGTGAAACGCCACTCTGGCAATTGAAAGTATCTTTCTTGCAATTTCTATTAAGGTTACTGCATTTTCCCATGTGAGCAACTGAGGGAAATAATCAAACTGTAGCAAAGGATTTACATTTGTGAAATTGAAAATACCGTTTTGCCGTTGAAGATATGATGTAAATACCTACCAATATCACAGTTGGTGCCAGTCCACTGGTGCGTGCAGTCACATCTAACAAACTCTCCGGTGTCATCATCATTAACACACGCTCCTCCATTTAGACATACATCACCATCACAACCACTTGCTATGATAAAAACAAAGAAACAAGTGTAAGGGTAGAATGAGCTGTACAAGTGCCAGCGAGAAATCCCAGGCCAGGAGCGGGCAATTTTGTTTGACTACAGCATTGTAGGCCTATTGTCAGCGGCTGCACCGGTCAGTGACCGAAACCAGGGCAGGAGAAATCAGAGAGCAGAATAACTTTCTTCAGGTTCCCAGACAACGCGACTGACAAAAGAGACACCTTGAGTGGGTTTTCTGTTTAACAAAACTGAACTTCATTGCTCAAGGTGTCTGACAGCTAATTCTCCAAAAAATTGTGAGAAACGTTTTGATCCATCAAGGTTTTTATTTTTTTTTTAAATTTATTTCCGTCTTATTTAGCCTGGGTAGATCATTCAGTGTTCAGACACTGCTTTTCAATGATTGGGACAGCCAGGGTTTTTCACCCTACTCTTATCGAAACTGGCTATGATTACATATACACTGGTGTGATTCTCCATGTATACTATATGGGACCGATGGTTTAACGTCCCCTCCGAAGGACGGGGTATTCTCATGGTTCGTTTGTGATGGTGACAGAAACACTACAAGCAGCACGACCACTGCTCATTCAAGTCAATGCTAAGAGAAGACTTGAGGCAATATTTGAGGCAATACCACAGAGCTTGTGCGCCATCCTTGCTGTTGCGCAACCAGCGCGTCGGCGCAGTTGCTGCACAAGCACACGCACCTACAAATCTGTGCGTCACGCGTTATGCTATAAGTGTTGCAATTCCCCAGTATACATTGTCTAATCAGCCAATTTTTCTGTAATAATTATGCGAAAACCAATCGATGGAAGAAACCATGCCTCTAAAAGATTCCTAATGCACAAAAAGTCTTTCGATGACCCCTGTTAATTTTGCTTAGGAAAAGAGATATTTGAGTCTGAGTGATAGCATGTGGCATCATTTGTTGTTGTTTTCACTCGCTCAGTGTGACGAACGTAAAATACTCGCGTGTCTCATAAATATTCATAAGGACTTTCCAAATACGACAATATGTAAACCAAATATGGTGGTGCCCCAAAACTATGATAATGAAGTGCGTATGCTCATTATAATACTTTTGGGCACCTTGATTTTGGTTACGCCATTTCGGGAGAATATGCGGGTCTCTGTTATATTGATGTCTGTGGGCAATACAGATAAGATTAAAATCTTTATTCCACAGTAAAATACTAGAAGCAGAGATTTCTTTAAATTTCACCTGGCGTCGCATCGATCGAGTGGTTTGTCAAAGTTTTTGTTTTGATCAGTTAGTATTGGAGAGGGGGCTTTTTTAGGGTGTGTGTCGATCACCCATGTGTGGATATTGTTACACAGATCGAATCTGTGTGAAGGGATATAACCCACTAACACTGAGGAAAGTATATTGGAAACCAAACTACACTGCACAAGTGTGGACACCAGATGTCATTTGTTACATGCCCCAATCTTCCAAAATACCATAAATATGATTCCAACTTACTTTGAATCACATAGACATGATACCACATAATCCAAATGCATACTTTTTTTAACACTCAATATCATAAAAATCCAAGAGAAATTGGAAATTGTGCACACAGTTTCAGAAGTTTCCTGTGCTATTGTTGACATGAGAACAAAGGAAGATGTCAAGGGGTATTTTCTCACCCCAATCAATATTGGGATAACTATTGAATGGGAGGTCAATCTTATTGTTTATAATCGAGGGTTTAGTGCAAGAAAACGCCCCATCTGCAAGTTGCCATTTGTTAGTTGTGTTCTTATTAAGTGTTATACCTGCCAAATCTAACATGTGGCAGCTATTGCAGATGGGACCTTTTTGCCCTAAACCCCTGATATCAAGTTTGCAGTACAATAGTTTTACCGTGCACTGTTGAACACATAATTGTACTTATTGCATAAGCCATGGCATGACATAGCTAAGCAGTGTTTGTAAACAGTGCAAAACTTCCTGAAACACAATCCAATTAGTGTCCTTGTGATGGGAGTAGGGTATTATTTACCTCCAAAATCAAAAGAGCAAACTAAAAACATCACTTCCGGGTCAAAGCCAAATCCAGCATCTTGGGACATGTTTGTGAAAAAGGAATATGGTCCATTTTGCTCTGGTCAATTTGGGTGATTTATCCCTGAAGGCTGAAATTTAAAACTTTTGTGATATTAACTTAAAAATCAGTGTTGAGATATGATCAGAATAATGTTGAAGTACAAAATATACAATTTTAAGAAATTTCCATTCAGTCATGCCCATGGATCTTTAATGCTGAAATGAAGTCAAGAGTCTACAAAAGACTATTCCATCCTTTACAAAAAGACCATAATTCTTTTATTTATAATTTAAAGGGCCATTCCATTATTTACCAATTAGTCATTTACTTCATTTATTTACAAATAATAAATAATGGCATTTATATAGCACCTTAGCAAATGAATGACCATTTTGTTATCCCAAAATGGGCTGCTAAGTACCACCGGTCACACAACCCACAAAACCACACGTGCTACGAATCCACACGGGCGGTAACCGCTCTTGTTAAAGGTGCAACGAGAGATTTCAAGTCATCCATATTTTCTGTGATATGTAGTGATTTCATATAGATAGATGCTCAACAGATTCCCTACCTTTTATTTGGTTACAGAAATAGCTTAAATTGAAAACAAAAGGTGATTTGTATATATGCTTATATTTCAATAGAAAACATAGGCTGAATTTTGTATTTGCTCCTATACGAAATTAGAAATTTCACAATTTTTGTACCAAAGAAACAGTTCTCAGCTTAAACCTTACAGATGGGGATATTTTTTATATAAAGCTTCTAATGCACCAGTGCCAAAATCAGAATTTTCACATTTTTTTCGGGACACCTGTTATTTGAAATCTCTTGTTGCACCTTTAAACAACAATAGTCATAAATCACAAACAAACTGAGCATGACAAAGAAGCAATTACCTGTTTGGCAATATGTTCCCGTCCACTCATTGACACAATTGCACTGATCAAAAGCACCAGTGGCAGTGTCATGTTCACAGGTACCTCCGTTTTGGCATGGATCATTGGCCCCCTCACAACCATCAGCTATGTTCACGTCAACAGATGAAACCAGATAAAAATACAAATAACAATTACTAATAAATCCAAACGCAAATTGTCCAACACTCTTACTGATTATATATTTTTTCAGTTCCATTTCGTGGTTTTAGCATTTACGTTTTTGTTCACGGGTCATTAAATTAAATATCCCAAAGAAAACATTTTACAAATTCAGTTTAAAGCTTGACCGTTCTTTTCTGTGTATAATGAGCAAAATATTAAGTTGCATCACGGTGCATAATAAATTTTATGGAATCCTGGAGTATAGACCAACATTTTCATGGATTGTTGTTCCTACTTATTTCAATCTATACTTTAAATTAAATATTTTCTATAAATATGATAATTGACCATTTTGTGTTTAGACGAGATTACATTTAGCAGAATTTGGGGCTTTAAACTTCTAAAGAAAATATCAAAATTTTTCTTTTTTTATTAGAAAAATTTTACAAAACTTATATGTCTAAATTACCACTAGAAGGATTGAAAGCTCATACTTATTTTAGGTCCTATTTCAATGAGAAATAGAGTTACAAATCATATATTTAACTAACCACATATTATACATCAACAAGATTAAGGCCTATTTTATATTCATTAAATTATTTGTTTACCTGTATCACAGTACGTTCCACTCCAGGAAAGGGTATCATCACAATTACATTGGACAAAATTGCCCTGACTGTCATCCACGCAGACACCTCCATTCTGGCAAGGATCAGGGCTACATGACGATGATTCTAAAACAATCACACACATTCAAAATGAGACATCAATCATTTGAGTTCCCAATCAACTTTTTTTGCACGTTTTGCCATTTCGTTCAGAGAAAGACAGAGAGAGGGTGAGAGATGGACAGACAGACAGACATACAGACACAGCCAGAGAAACAGAGAGACACACACGCTAAAATAATGGTATCGAATATCCATCAGCCCACATTACACGGGAGATACCATTATTATAATAATAGTATCACACTATCAGACGATATACGGCATCGGTTAAAACAGTACTAATTTTAACTCATAAACATTTCAGTCAAAATTTGAAGCTCTAATTGTACATATTGATAAGAATATATCCCCCTCCAATGAATTACCAGAGCTTTTCAAATCGATCAATCCATAGGCCTATGATCGGCTCGAACCGCCTGTGCATATCACGTCGACGCATATGTGTAATTGCATAAACTATCTTATTAAAGTGTTTAAGAATAAATCATAAACTAACCTTCCACTAAGGCTGTGAAACATCTTACTTCACTGGCACGTCTGTGTTGGTAGCAAAAGAAATATTCACACAGGAGTGCATGGTTACAATGGATTTAGTGATTTTGTCTAATTTTGACTATTGCTTCACTTAATTTAATCAGTTTGCATTAAATAAATTTAAAGACAAAACTACATGGTCTCGAACCCGGTCCCTCTTGCTACCGGTGTGGATACAGGTGAAACAAGCATTAAGTGTAGAAAGTTCTAAATTTTTGAGTTGGTCTATAAATGCTTGATTCTATAACAGAACCTACAACTTATGACTTAGCAAAAATATGATGAGGAAGGTTAAAGAGCAATTGATTTATAACAATATTAATAATAAGTTTTGACTTACGCATAATCGTCTACTGCGTAGTAGCACACTTGGTATGCAGTATTCAACGGGTAATTAAAATCACCGCTAGAGTCCAACTGTAGCGTAAGCTCAACGTCTGTCGCAGAGCCTGACACTGGGTTAACACCACCACTCCTGATAATTTCTCTTGATGATATCGTGTTTATTGTTAGTCTTAAATAAAGGACAACAATGGAATTAGAATTGTATAAAATCTAAAATCTAGTTTGCAGAAATGCGCAGAATTTCAAAATAACAGTCAATGATTTAGCATAGATTTAAAGGTGCTTGTTCCGATCGCATCTGGGACCCCCGGATTTACCCTGAAGTAGTATAAAATCTTGATATCAGATGAAAGGCTGTATTTTTCTCATTATTGTCCTGAAATTTCAGCTTCCAAATCCACTTCTTTGCAAAGATATAAACAAAAAACTGCCGTTTTAGTGGTTAACCATCAATATTAGCACAGTAGTGAATAGGGCCTTGTAATGTGCATTAACGCTTCTACTATCAAAACTGCAAGTTCGTTTCCCACGATACTTGATGGTAAGTGTAGGCAGGTTCCAGGCTCTCAACCATAATGGGGGAGAGAAAACAGGGAAACACATGCATCGGAACACCCACCTTTAATTGGCCTAATTCTCAGAAGTTTATTGAATCATCATTCATGATTATATGACCAGTAATCATGGTAACAGTACCTACAGATTGTTTTCAAATTTTGTAATTTTAAAGTATGTGTGTTTTTCTGGCAAAATAACGTTTATGTCAGGCCTGTGTTCGAACGTGCACCCATGACTTGTTGTCAAGAATTCTTCAAAGCAAGAATAATGTTTAAATATATGTTTAGTTAAACTGAAGTTTTAAATCCAGTTTTGATCCCCCATATGTATGAATGTATAGTCCTCCAGACTCATAGTAATAGTATACTGTGGACAGTAAAAATAGGGCATTTGATTCAGTTGCCTCTTCGTTAGTTAGTTTCAAGCTGTCTATGGAGCCCAAATGGCTCCAGGGGCTATCCTCTTTCACAGGAAGACAGTCATATGGAAATCCCAAGTATGTAAATGAAGTATTTTCTTATTTGCATACTTCGACTTCTATATATGAATGTTTCACCCTTTCACCGGTCATTTTTAAGTCTGCTACAGCCGAGTTGTATTGGTGGTGTGGTAAATTTGCTATATCTACCGCAGATTACCTCGACTTACAGTAACTCATCTTACCCTGCTCGATCACCGGCGACGGAACTTCTTGCTCTGATTGCGACACTAAAAGAACTTTCTTGTCCTGGTGCAACTGATAATATCGATCCATCGCTAGGTGTCGGGCTCAGAAATATCGGAATGACGTTACACCTTTAATCAAACTTAATTTTAAAAAAAGAAAAATTAATTTTTTAAAAACCAAAGATAAAGGTGTAAAACCCTTAAAATAATGTCGATTTGTCAATAAACTGTAATATCACAGGACTTTTCCCATAAAATCACTGTTTCCTAGTAGTTTCTTCTTGCATTATTTTTTAAAGGTGCATTTTATGATTCCAGCGCCTTCTGGTTTTATTCATGGTTCACTAGATATCCTTGAGAAAAGCTTATTCACAAAATTTGAGTTGATTCCAATGTTGCGGTTTTGTGTTTAGTTAGCAAATGCTAGGGTCCGGTAAAATCCGTGTTTTAGAAACCTGATTTTCCCGCGTGCACGATTTTCGGCAATTCCGCGTTTTTCCGCACAGTAAAAAATTGGCATTTTCCCTATCGGCATTTTCTCTGCCAATCCGCGCTGAAAATGTACCTAATCCGTGTAATTACGCACCTAAAGGGTCCAGGTAAACAACCATATCCATTTTACGGAATGTAAATTTAAATCTGTGTATCTATCATGTCAATTAAAATACAAAAAAAATCAAGCCTATAATCCCGGGCGACCCTTTAAAAAACAATGCATATTAAGAATCCAAATATGCTGCAAATGTGTATCGATAAATTTTGTGTGGTCATGAGCTGTAAAGTAAAAAAAGATCGGTAAAAAACTTGAATTTCCCGGAGCCGGGCCATTTATCAATCAGTTCAGTGGTGCAGTACATGCCGGGGTGAAGCAAATCAGCTAGCTCGAGCTCATCTTGACCCGGGTGTCTTGCAGTGACATGGGAAATGGACTGCAGCTTTGCACATCATAGATGTCACTAGTCCATCTAGTCCCAATAATGGGGACCTGATCCCATTATGTTTCTTTAACAGATGCCTTTAACAGTCTTATGTGATCCCCAAAAAATTATGTGCATCAGCTAACTTTTTGTTTAGCCTTTCAAATTTCGACCACTGACAACATGTCGCCTCCATCTTACCGGATTCCTATTCAAAGCTTCACGGCTGCTTTCACGAAACACTCTTCTACCTTTAGCCCCATTATAATCCCAATTTTAAATGCGTGAATGGCTTAAAATAGCCATAAAAAATCTTGAATTAGTCACTGGTCAGAATCTTACATGTCTGGGAATTTCTTAAATTTCCTTCAAAAATCACATAAAGAGTTGATGAAGATACAGGGTGAGTCAAAAAAAACTTGACAAAACCTTGAAATTGTATTTTTTGCAAGTTTGAATTTTTTAATATCTAATCTAACATATTGGTGTCACGAAAGCCATTGCATTATCTTTATTTTGCTGAAAAGATAATTCCAATCGGATAAATATAGACAGGCCACCGTCTTTTGAATAGAGTAGTCAGTTTTTATCCCTATCCACGGAGCCCTTTAAATACCGGTGGCACTGAGCAAATGACTTCCCCCAAAATGATGATAAGGGTATTGTCCATGTTTCTGTGAAATATAGTGTAATCTCAACGGTGAAAAGGTCATGATAATGGTACATGCTATGTCAAACCTTTTTTTAAGATTTGCATATTTTTGTTCTACCAATATTAGACAATTTTAAACCGCAAAAGGTTGTCACACCACCGATGTCTGTTTCCTTCATATTTTATGATTCATTCACTTTCATCAGAAAACTGATATACAGAGATGCCAAGTTAATTTATTTTTCAAATGATTTTTACGAGGATTAGGACGTAAAAAAGTGTTAAGAGGGCATCTATGCTAAATTGCGACTGATTTTTGTGGGGTTAATAGCGTCACATTTTTCTGTGCTTCAATAAATCGCCCGATTTTCTTCTGGACACTGATTTGCTTTGCTTTTTTCGCTAACTCCGTTCACTTCAATGTGAAAATCCGTGGATCAGAGCGCAAACGGACACTTGATTCAAGCGACTGTAGCTCGGTCTATTACCTAACCTATGTGAATGATCTTTGCATAGCAAATTACCGAAATGAAATATGCTTTCAGATAATACCAAACATGTTAGATAAGTGGGTTACTCTCAAAAATTCAATGGCTGACACAAACAGGGTCAAGTTTTTTTTTACCTACGCACCCTGTATTTCGACACATGTTGTTGATTAACACTCTAATGAATACTTTCAAGGTGGAACAGGTAAATATTTATTTGCGTGAAGCGTGAAAATTCTTGGAGAATGTTGAGACAAAAATTTTGATTTAATTTTAATGGCATTATGAAATGGTACATTGGAGGAGTCCTGTCAGCAGGACTAACTATTCCATCGCGCATTTTTATTCAACATAGGATGCCATCCCACCAACGGATCATCACAATGTAATGCATGTAAAAGGGATTCAGGATGAATTTACACCTCACCATCACTGCTGCACCTTTTCATCTCATCTTTTATGATTTATCCCAATGGTCCATCTCCACAAATAAAGAGCAATTAGAGTAATTGATCTGTTCAAGGCTTAAACCATGACCCGATCGCTGCATGGTATGGGAGTTGACTTCCTTCCGGATAATTACGATTAAAAGTGGATTATTCTTGCCAATTCTTGTACTTGCTTTAAAACAGTCAGACAATAAGTTTAATGACTTTCTTAAATTACGCAATCCCTGTTTCCGCGAATCAGGAATTCCCGCTTGGAAAACAAAATCCATTCATACATGTCCATTTTCCACGATCGCAGATTCTCCCGGACCCTAGCCAAATCTCTCGTTTCCTGCGGCTATAGGCCACTATTCTGTAATTTTTTCAGTTATGGACAGAAATCCAAAAGACAGAATTTCTTTCAACCAGATACACCATTTGACACGTAAGATTGGTACACATGTATTACTAAGGCTATCTTTCAGATAATATAAAAATCTCAACTTTCTAGCCAAGTCGGGGGAGGGCTTGGGATCACGAAATGCCCCTTTAATTTACCCATTAAGGAGTCCATAAAATTAGGTTCATTTTTTATTCATAATCTATAATGTATATGTTTTTAATTGTTTTGAATCGAATTAATGCACCTATCAAAAAATGCCCCCGCCCCTGTATACCCCAGGGATTGTACAGGTGTGTTTTTGAAGTGTTAAAACTCCCTGGCCATGTCCTAGCCATGTCCCGGCCATGTGGGGAACATTTTTATGTCACACCCCAGCCAAGTCCCAACCTGCTAGCCGGCCAAAGCGTCAAAATGCATCAACTTGATTGTGCGATTTATTTTTGATATGCTGCTCATTCTTGTGTATTGTAAAGCTTTTTGTCATCTACGTTTAATGTTTTTGTATGTGGCAACCCAATTACAAGTCCGCATAACCCGATACAACCCGGCAAAAAAAGGATACATCCCCTGGCTATCAGGTAATACAAGTCCCGGCCATCCTAGGTACCCAGGGGCCGGGCCATTTTTTGATAAGTGGCAAAATTGGTTCAGTATAACTGTAATTTTCACAGTAAGTATTATAATAATAGTGCAGAATTAGCAAGATAGGCCCTACTTTAAATCTGCCATATTTTTTTACAGTGTAATCGCATCTCAAAATATAAGAGTTCCCTGGGTGTCCCTGTTCATACAAATTTGGCTACTATTATGATTGTATAAAAATTTGTATGTAGCGATGTGTGCCTGCCAGCTCAGTCAATAGTGTCCGAACAAGTACCCTTTAACGAAGCCTGATAATTTTGTAAACGTGGAAACAATGGACCAACTTTATGTTCCTCTTCATTCCTTTTTAGAAAGTACTTACAGTTTCCCTAAACGTCTTCCAGCGACAGTAGTAAAGCCAAATGCAATTCTATGAATTAGTAACTATGTCGAATTGTTAGGGACACTCCGAAATGCAATGAAATACGTCCCGCAAGGACTGGCCCACGCTTGCAGTATCAACTTTGATCAATTTGGTTGCTACTCTGCTTTTCGTTTAATACCATCCCGGGAAGCGCTGTCAAAACTTTGCATTTGAATGTTGATCATTGCAAATCGTATGTTGTTGCTGTGGCCGAGTACAAATTAGCATCCAGGCACGATGGCACCACGAAGTTGCGATGCAGGTACCGCACCATTAATATTCAATTTATAACAAAACTTTTTTTTTTTCAAAACAGAAATTTGAAAATTAGAGTACACACATCATCTTTTCTAAATTCGTTCAAATCTTAACGTAACACCAATTACTGAAAATCTTTTACTGATAAAATTCCCTGCGTCTCGTGTACAGAATGATTTACACTTCTGAGCTAGACTGCTAAAGCTGTGATGTCATTGTCTTTCAGTGAGTTGCTTGGTGACCGATTCATATGCTGTCCCTTCTTGTAGTCTGCAATATTCGCAATCACCTAAAGCTCCAAACAGAGCATGTTGAACGAACGTGAAAATTGCACATGGAGATCGGCGGCCTGTCGCAGCCGATAGCCATATGACCTGACCTCTATACAGGTCAGTGGCCATAGAGCGTTTGTTTCCAGATTATACCTTCGAGAGATGTAAACACATGGCCGCTGCTGCGATAGAATCCTGGATAGAAGCCGACGAAAATTGCAGATTTTTCCCGTCAAACGTAAGTGATCGCATTGATAGTAAACCCCAAAGTGCCTTAGTTAACATTAATCCCTATGATATTGCTCAATTGGGCATATGTGTGACCAAACGTCTACATGCATTATTGCCTCTGGAAATGTACATAAGATTTGTCGCTGGCCTACCATATTGTCCGCAACCCAAGTTGTAGCCCTATGGGGATACAACCCGGGTTGCGGTACCGAAACTACTCAGTCATTGATTGAGAAACTCTATCCGCCAACTGCCCCAGTTGATGGATAGAGACAAAGAGAGTGTAAATTTGGGCGGGCCTGCCTTGCAGAAAAATTTGACGATGGACTTTGATATGTAAATTAGTTTCTCGCCAGTGGACTGCACTTGCAAAGACTTAAAGCTTCCCAGTCCCAGATCGGATTAACTTTTTTCACTGACATGACTGAGCCTCAGTCTGAGGATGCTTTTAAAGCAAGGATTAACCGGTCATGTTTTGGTTTACCTTTCCGCCCATTTCTGAAATTCTGGTACATTTAGACTTCTAACTGTAAATGCAGTGGCATTTACAGAACTTAATTGAATATTTCATTTTTCAACAGCATCATGACCTCATGACCTTGCTAGAGACAGCACATCTGAGTGAGGGCGCTATATCTTTGACTTGATAATTATGCCCTATATAAACTGTGCCATTTGTCACCTGTAAAAACTTGTATTTTTATGCTGGTTTTTCCAAAAATGTTATAAAAACAAAAATAATGCAAAAACTCTTTTTTTTTTTGTTTGTGGTTTGTTTGGCAAGCCAAATTTAAAGTCGCAGAAATCAAATTATAATAGTGGTTACTTTGGTGACTTTTTAGTTAATAATAACCGTAGTCTAAAAATAGATTTTTTGACCAAAAAAACACTAAAAAAGGCCGTTTTGGGAAAAATGCATTAAAGCCAAAAAATCTTTGATGACAATGCTCTGACTGGGTTGACGAAAACTTCAATCGATGCTTTCGCCATCAGAAAACAATCTTAGCTTAATCCAAGCGCTGCCATTTTTTGGCCTACGGTTGGGCAAAAAGGCCTTTTTCCGCTCACAAATTGGCCTAAATGGCCCAAAATGGCAAATTTGACCAAATTTTCCTATAAATTTCAATTTTTTTACCCCTTAATGGTGGAATTTTCACTTCAAATTTTACATGAAGAAGATATGATGCATGGATAAATTGGCCAAATATGGGCACCAAATATCAATTTTACAATGTTTTTGTGTGGTGGCACAGTATTCTCATTCTGAGTTTTAACACAGTAGTCTAATGGATATCAGAGATATTGCACAACCCTCGCAGTCTTTATTTTGCCTTAACTTCACGTAGAATGTCTACAACAAATTTTGTGTCAAATTATTTCTAGAAGTCGTAGCTTTCCATTAAGCAATTCCTGACCAGAGTTTATCACTTCAAAATTTCATGCCTGTCCCTAACCGTGCCATGGCATGGCCCAAGCTTAACCTCAAACTGTCAGTCCTTTGCGATAATTGCACCAACCTACATTCTTAATTCATTAATCTATGACTCTCAAAACCTCTCATGAGCTGGAGCATGTTTTCATGATCTCCTACTTGTTGTAATTCACACAAGTAAAAAACAAAATTCCGAGTGCATCGAGTGTCCCACGTTTCTTCTTCGCACCTGCCGCTCGGAACTCACCGCCAACAGAAACTCTCACTCTGTCATGTCGCCCATTTCACTATTTGTCCGTCATTTTGTTATTTGTGAATCCAAATCTGCACAGATTTCGTTGTAAAACGGTCTAGTGTGTCACTTTTAGTACCCCAAAGTAGGAAATATGTCTAGACATTGTCATTATTAGACCGAAAACAGCACTTTGGCAGCCGTTCACGTCAACTACACAACTTTAAACTTCTCACAACGATGATTTCTAGATTCATAATTACTTAGTATGAGTAAAATCGATAGTTCAACAAACCATCCTGAAATCCAGAAATCTAGTTTATGAAGTATATAGAATTATATAATAGGGAAGAATATTAGTAAAATAATGTCTGGTCATGCCGCCTAAAATTTATTGACATTTTGTCTTGAGTAGAAACACTTTGGCTAGCTACTTTCTACCTATGCACTAAATGACTAAATTGGTTACGACCCGAACTTCGAGCCATGATGATCGTGCGCAAATTACGCTCATTTGCAGTCCATGGGACTTCTTATATGAAACGTCTACCCATAATAAACTGGAACAAACGCAGTTTGAAATCATAACAAAATCGGGCATAAAAGTCGAGAAATCGCCATTGTTGAGGGGCTGTTGAGTAATCCTAAAAGGACTCACGTCTGAATCACCTCAAAATTGTAAACATTATAAAATGTGTAAAGTACAATACGAAGAGATAAAAGACAGAATCTTTTACTATAGCATTCAAATTCTTGCTTTGACTCTCACTCTTTTGGTCTATTGACTCGGGTACAACTCAGATGATCAAGTGAAAGTACTGTCGAAGAAGTATTAAGTGGGGAAAGCATGCTACCAGCCTCGCCCTCACGTTATTAACCCGGGAACCTCGAGCTATATCTATCGGGGATACGTGGGTATCTTTCACTTGATGACAGCTTCCGACTACGATGTTGATCTCTAGAAGACCCCAATAAAGCCCATAACCCCCTCCCGTTACACTGGTGGCAGCTTTGGTATGCCTTCCTTTTCTTAAAAGAAGTACCATCGAACTCAAATATTCAGGAGTAAAAGACTATAATTCACCCTTAGATCAGGGAAGACAGTACGAGGAACTATAAATCCACTAACTGAATGGAAATAGAACCTGAGATCTTCAGTCCATAGGGCCTATAGAGAAATACTTCATGTTCTAAATGATGGATCAGTTCGAGCGAAGGTTCCCCAGATGCTGACTACCCGAGAAGAGGACAGCGACTTGGGAGAATTCCGACACAGCCTAGAAGGTGCAGGAGATTCGAGAGCAAACCATAACTCTGTACTTGATTCGAGAGCAAACCATAACCTTGTACTTCAGGAATCAATGACCCAACCAAATCTACATCTGGAAAGAATAGCGAGATTTCTGATGCCTGAAGAAAATAACCTGGAAACCAGACAAGGACCTCCATTACCTGGAGTTCAAAGACGACATGTTGTCCGTGGTAACCCCGATGACAGGAACAGAAACCCTGAATTTGGTCGCCAACCACAGGTTAAACCACCCTTTGATGGAACTTCTCCATGGATAGACTACCTGATTCAGTTTGAGATGATTGCAGAGATGAGCCAATGGAATGACAGACAAATTGCTATGTACTTACCAGCTGAGCGTGTACTGAGATCTTGATATTAAAGGATGCCACCACTCGTTCGTTCGTGCGTGCAAGTCCATAAATCACAGTGGAAGATCCGTCTTTAACCAGCTGATAGTTTCATCATCCAGGTTGATCAGGCCTGGAATTCCTCTTGGGGACTTGTAGACCTCACAGCCATCTATGATGTGGCTAATGGTTTGTGGCTCTCCACAATCGCAGTTTGGTGAAAGTTCTATTCCGATCTTGTGAAGGAAGTTCTTTGTACGACCAACGCCAGTTCTGAGTCTGTTGAGGTTGACCCATGCTTTCCTATCAATTAGGTCACAGCCTTTGGGCTTGCTAGATGGGCTGTCCACAAACTGCTTTAGGTTCAAAGTAGAGGATGACCATTGCTCATACCATCTGTCATTGATCCATGATGATAGATAGGGATACTGTGACTGCAGTGTCATGATTGGGTAGCAAAGTGATTCCGTGGAATTCTCTGATCCTCAAAGGGTGTTGGTGGGGGGGATTAGGCTACCAGGTTCATCACATTTCTTGGCGAGCTTGATCGTCTGAAGGTTCCTCCTAAGGTTTGCCACCACTACCCATCGCTGATTGCTAAGACGAGCCAAAGATTTGGACCCCAAAACCAAACTGAGCATGTTCCGAGCACTTCTTCGCAACCACCAGCGTAAACCACAAGAGACTCGCCCGGATCTGGCTCATGACATCCGGAAGCTTGTCAAACTTGCATACCCAATAGGGGAACATGGACTCCTAGAAGAGCTAGCGAAAGACTACTTTGTTGATGCCCTCCCTGAGGTTGAATACCGCTGGCACTCAGATCCAACAATCACGACCGAGAACATTAGATGATGTAGTTGGGAGCTGCAGTGGAACTTGAGGCATTTCATGTAGCTGAGAAAAAAAACTAATGCAAAGTAATTCACCATATGAGACAGAACTAGAAGAGTCTCGCTGTCAGATGGTAGTTAACCAAACCATGGCGATACCCTATGAGTGAGACGTTGATAAATTGAACCTAACAAATAGAGCCGATGTTACCTCGGCAGAATGGCAGAAGCAACTTGTCGCTTCCTGAATACACAATTAGAAGTAACTGTAGCCCGGCCGTTATTAAACGCCGCCGCTGAAGAAGCCTTTCGAACCCTAAAGCAGGGTTTAGTTTCTGCCCCAATACTTTCTTATCCAAACCTCCAGGACGAATTAATCCCAGATACTGATGCTTCAAATCATGAGTTACGAGGACGCTCTCCACAAAACAAGGGGTAACAGAGAAGGTCGTCGACTATCTCAGCTGGCCTGAGATATCAATTGAAAGCCTGCAGTTTAACAGTTACTGGACATTCTGGAACAGCCTCTTGGTAGGGGAAGGCATACTATACAGAAAATAGACGTGTCAAAAGGATGGCCATCGAATTTTGCTAGCGTTACCCTAGAGTTTACGTTAAGGCGCCTTACGTGAATTACACATGCACCCACATACACACCCACACACAGCACATACAAACTACTTGCACTCTCCACACAAGTTCAGAATGTATTAAGCTGTCGTTTCATGAAATCAAAATAATACTAAGTACACGTACTCTTGATTTTGCTATATGGAGAATGGTTCAAACTTCAAATAAACAGTTATTTTCTAAAGTAACTCCATGATCACGGTGTTGTGTTTACAAAGTTTTATCAAGTAATTGCTTGTAATTGACATAGTAGCCTACCACTTCACTTTGACAAATAGGATTATTGATTTTATCTGTCAGTCACATTACAGAGTTCAAATGGGCAATAGTTTCACTTGGCTACTAATGGTTACAGCGTAACCAACCTTGAGAGGATTAAACCATGTATGGTTCCATAGTGGCCAAAACGGCTACAGTGTAACCGTTTGAAGCCGTTTGAAGCTGTCTGTAATCATTTGCAACCATATGAAGCTGTTTGTAACCATGCGTAGCCAAAAGTGGTGATATGTAGCCGTTTCTATTCTCCTAGTGTTCAGAAGAGAAAGTTTCGTTCGCTACCCAAAGTGTCCCAAAATGGGAAATTCCCCAATAGGAAGACAGACAAAAGAATGGTTAAGGAGCACCATCAGAAGATATTCCAAATATATGTGTTCCCACGCTGGAATAGTGGAGAAATAATGTATTTCGGTGACTAAATCGCCATGTGGGAAACTACTATTGCGATAATCTACCGGAAGAGGTATGACGATTACTACTCAGGATCTCGGGATCTAAACCCATTGAACATGATGGACCCGCTGGCGTGATGTGGACTGAAGAACCAAATGAGCGGGGCCACGAGCTGGATCTCCTTCAAGATGACTCACAAGTTCACGGAAGTAATATTGACTTACTCCGATTGATACACTACTGTTGGCAAGCCATGGAAGATTGATACGACACTCAGGGTGACTCAGCTCATGTATGAAGGGCTCCAGAAGAGATGTTCTTATATGGATGGTACCCGCCAGACCAGATCAGAATTAGAAGTGCTGCTAGAGCTGAATCATTACTCATCTTTATGGATAACTTAGAATGAAAAACAAGTGAATCAGAATAATGTCTATTTAACCTTCAAAGAACATATAAAGACGACAGCTCTTTGGAACCATAGTTGATGTTGATGACAGCCCTCAGGAACCATAGTAGAGATGTTATGTTGATGACCGCTAGAAGGAACTTAAGTTGATGTTACATTCACCGGAGGCAATAGACTCAAGCCACAGATAAAGGATCGGGTTACTCGACCGGAGCGGACCTTCAGGAAACAGACGCAAGCGCGCTACCACATCTCCCTCACATGTATGTACCTCACAACCTGAACCTCCTGAAGTTTATATCTATCGTGGATACGTGGGTATCTGGCACTTGATGATGACAGCTCCCTATACGATGTTAGATATCTCTAGAAGGACCCAAATAAAGCCAGAACCCTCCTCCCGTTGCAAAATAAATACTCACCCTGTATCGAAGGTATCTCTGTAATATTCGATTACAAATTGTAACGGAACAGAATTGACAGCGACGTTATTGTCATTTCGATCCTCAACAACAATGGCTATACCGTACTGGTCGAAATTTTGTTCCACAGGAGTAGCTGGAATTTCAATTCTACACGTATCGTCTATATTCTATAAAATGTATGTAAAATAAAGAAAAAACAGAGTATTAATGTGTCTATCCAATGTACAACTGGAAATTGACCTTTGTTACCATTTTATAGCCATTTTTACCCTATAACTCCAAAACCAATGGTCATAGATGGTACCAGCTATACATTTGTGGAATCCTTATGACTAGGCGGACAATACGCCATACATTTCAACATGATTATGACAGGAATAAAAAAATCTGATAGAATGTGGGTTTGGTATGTCAATGAACCAGTTCCCGTAGGATTTTCGTGCTCTCTATCTTTGAAAGTTGATTTTCTTGCTGGTTTTTCCATTCAATAGGGACCAGACAGTCAGAAAATGAATGGGGTGAAAATTTTCGGACGGTTCCACCTTCCCCAAGGGAGAAAACGTACTAACGGGAAAAATTTAAAATCGAGTCCATCAAAATTGTGTTTAATGTACATTAACATGTTCGCCTCCTTATACGGATTAAAAAAAGTATATATTTGCCTAGGTTCCCGACCTTTAGTTAAAGCTCTATAGCCCCGTAATGGCTCAAGGGTATAGGGGTTTAAATTTACCAAATGATCAGATTTTGTTGCTTGATTGTTGAAACTGGTGATAAGTGTTTGTATTGTCTCACAGGATCCAAAAAATGTATTATTTTTGACAGTGTGTGTGACATTTGGTGGCTAATTACATAGCAAAAGGTAGCAAGGGGTATTCATGGTCATGGGGGTCACCAGACCTTTCCATGCATGTCGCAATGGTGATATCACCAAAACAGTTAAATGCATTTTATGTTTCAGTATGACACAAGGAATCATTTGGACACACTTTCAACAAAATCGAAGCAGTTTCCCCCAGGGTGACCTTGAACCATTATGGGGTTATACTCGCTTTAACTAAAGGTGGAACATAGGCAAATATATACTTATTTTATCCTATGAGGAGAGGAACGCATTAGTATACATTTTAAAACACAATTTGACTTGAATTTAAATTTTTAAAAAAAAAAAAAAAAATTTCCCCCTTGAAGGATGGGGGCGGCATCAGTCCGAAAATTAAATTTGCACCCCATCATTTTCTAACAGTTTAGGCCCTATAAATGTCAATAGTTCATTTAGTTATTATTTTAAAGCCCTTTAAAAAAAAAAAAAAAAACACACACCAACCCACACTATTACTATATGATGATGAGGACCCGGGGATGATGATGAAACATATTCACCATATTTACACATTTTATAAATTTTCACATGGTTCTGATATGTATATTAAACTAACAACAAACTTGACAAATAATGGTTTGGAAGTCATTATCAAATCAAAATCGCCTTTTTGTTTTCACCTTCAAGTCCTTTCTGTAACAAAATTTAAAGTAAGAAATCTATTGGGAGTCTTATCTATAAGCAATCAATGCATATTACATAATAAACTTTAAAAAACATTTTTGTTTTTTTGTTAGTTTTAAAAAATAGTTTATTGAAAAGTTTTCTTTGTTCCTCGATTTGATCACAATAACACACCAAACTCAATGGCAAATCAAATTTGATTGTTTTTACACAATGTCCCATTTTGGTGCAATTTTTAAAAACTGCCCTGTTCCCTATACGCTCGTCAAAGCACGTCATCATTTTGTTTGCCTTTTGAACCCTTACCTCTGAAAGTGAGAAATAATTGTCGTTACTGTAAGTACACAGGCCACCACACTCTCCAGACGTTGCCCAGCGACAGGTCACCGGATTATTATCGGCATCAAAAACTACGTAAGAATAAGAATAAGGTGTGACTTGATACTTTCAAAGAAGAATAACTAAGAACGATGTTCAACTTCATAGGATATTTTTCATCACTTAGAGGCTTCTGTGCACATAATTTGTAATTTTACTCAAAGGAAAACAAACTATTACTGCATTGTAAAAACTTGGGTGTCATTTACAGTAAAATATCGTAAAAGGCAGTATCTTGCTGTAATTTGGAAATACAGCAAAATACTCAGGTCTATTCAACTAAATTTGAAACTACGGCACTTATTCAAATTTTTAAGAATATCAACATCATTAATTAGAGATTAAAGGTGTTGCTTTTAACCCCTATTGGGTATCTATAGTGTAATATAAACAGGAATGCAGGAACCTGTCGTTTATTTATGCAGACGATCTTGGAATTAGCGCACAAGCTGCAGACTTCACCGTTGTTGAAGAGAGACTCTCCAAAGCTTTGGATGAACTCACTCCTTATTATGATGATAACCACTATATGCAAATCCATCCAAGACACAGGTGTGTGCTTTCTATCTATACGCAACCGTGAAGCCAAACTTCAGCTTAAAGTTACCTGGTGTGGAACACCCCTCCCTGTCTACCTAGGAGTTACCTTGGACCGCACTCTTTCTTATAAGACCCACATCGAGAAGACGAAGAGTAAAGTATGTTCGCGCAATAACATCTTGAACAAACTCACTGGCAAAGATGGGGTGGCTTCCACAATGTACCCTAAGATCGACTTAACTTGCCATGTGCTACTCATATGCAGAGGTCCACAAAAATGATGTGTGCGAGCGAAGCGAGCTGGAAAAAATAAAGGGGTTTTAGGCTTTTTGGTCAAAAAAGGCCAAAATTTCTGCAAAAAGGTCCACTTTTGCCAAATTTACACCCCTCTATTGTGAAAAGGTCCATAATTTTGGAAAAAGGTCCACTTGGGAAAAATCCTTACCCCCCAGAAAAAATCCTGGCTACGGGCCTGGAAGTGGGTCTACCTGGAAGCAAATCAGGACAGTACCTGTGGTTGTGGAACAGCACCACAGACAATGGAACATCTCTTGGTCTGCCCACTATATGCTATATAAAGTACACATCACACGATTGACGATACAAAGTATACGTAGGGTACACTCTAGTCAGCGGGGCAAAAAAAAAAAAAAAAAAAAAGTAAGTCGATATCAAATGATTGACGGCATTTCTAGTAGCTAACAGGAGTTCTGACTTGTGGTGACCCGCGTGCATTATCTGATGACCCGTGCATTATCTGATGACCCGTGCATTATCTGACAGAGCCCAGTGCATTCGTGAAAAATAATGCACGCTGAAAACAATAGATAATCTAACACGAGAAGTATATGTGCGTATAATTCAAGTATACCAGGGATTTATTATTCGGTGAACACACAATTCGGCCATTAGACCTATACAAATATGTTGAACTTTAAGGTTTTTCTACATGGCCTTAGACTCACTTGGAATATGAAGAAAATCAGGGCAACCCCTTTTGATGCGAACAATTGGAATCATGAGTGCTTGCGGAGAATTCAAGTTATTAAAAAAAAAAAAAAAAAAAATGTGTGCGAGCGAAGCGAGCTGGAAAAAATAAAGGGGTTTTAGGCTTTTTGGTCAAAAAAGGCCAAAATTTCTGCAAAAAGGTCCACTTTTGCCAAATTTACACCCCTCTATTGTGAAAAGGTCCATAATTTTGGAAAAAGGTCCACTTGGGAAAAATCCTTACCCCCCAGAAAAAATCCTGGCTACGGGCCTGGAAGTGGGTCTACCTGGAAGCAAATCAGGACAGTACCTGTGGTTGTGGAACAGCACCACAGACAATGGAACATCTCTTGGTCTGCCCACTATATGCTATATAAAGTACACATCACACGATTGACGATACAAAGTATACGTAGGGTACACTCTAGTCAGCGGGCGCCTCACCAAAATAATTTGTCAAATTATGGACACAATTTGGATCAAGATTTGATCATTTTAATACTAAAATTAGTTCAAAAGTTGACAAATATCTTGGTGGGATCCGCACTGATTTATTTTCAATATAAAAATGAGTAAATTATATTGAATTTTGAAGTATTATGTTGAGATGAAATAACCTTGATTGAGTGATTTAAGTGCGTATAATTCAAGTATACCAGGGATTTATTATTCGGTGAACACACAATTCGGCCATTAGACCTATACAAATATGTTGAACTTTAAGGTTTTCCTACATGGCCTTAGACTCACTTGGAATATGAAGAAAATCAGGGCAACCCCTTTTGATGCGAACAATTGGAATCATGAGTGCTTGCGGAGAATTCAAGTTATTCGAATCGAGTGACTGAAGATTTATCCGAGTAAAAAACTGAATCTTTCCTCCGTCAAACCACCAGCAACATGCTGCTATGCTGAAAAAAATAAACGGGTGTTACTTATAAGCCACTGGTACACGTATGACTTAGCAAATGGGAACAAGTCTTATAGTCACTATTAGTGATTCACCCGAAAGAATAAAAATATTTGAAATTTGCAGGAATGGCTTAAAGGCTGACTCAGAGATTTCCTGATGAGGGCGCACTCATTTTTCAAACTAATCGTGTTTTTTGCATATACATAATGCTTGTCCATATACTAATCACTGTGTGAAATAACTAAGCTCAAATCGATGTCCTTCATATAGAAAATCACCACTTTGTTTTAATTCCGGATCCGGAAATTTTGTTATACACGGTATCCTAGGCTATGGCACTGTTATTCTGTGCTAAATGTTTACTGCATGAAAACGACAAATCCGATTCATCTCTAACTTGGAATTAATTAAGCATTTTAGGTGGCTATCTTTAGTTGTACATGACTATTTTTAAATTACTATACAAAAGATTATATTTCAAAATCTCTGAATCAGCCTTTAAATATGGCATTATGGTACAGGCAAGATTTTGACCAATTAACACTTATAAATGTGTTATTATGTTTCGGATTAAATTGTACACTGAGGAAAGTAGGGCACAAAAACAAAACGAAATAAAACGCTTATATTGGCAAAGGTAATTTGCTGGAGATTATTGGGGGTTCCAATAAAGAATAACATTGCTATTACGTCATTTCTTTGTTTGTTCTGTTGATTATTTTCTATGAATCCACACTTTTCTGTACGAATCTACAATGCACTATAGATTCGTGCAAAAAGTGTGGATTCGTAAACAAATAATCTACAGTTTGTCAACTAGAGTAAGTTATTTTAACAATGGCAACAAAGTTGCATTACCTGTGTAAGAAGTGTGCAAGAATTTCGTATGTTGAAGAGATTAGCGTTACGAATCTACAGTTAAACAAATAGCAGGTGTGTAACAATTCAATTGCTTATAAGTACGCTATAAAACATGGAAACGAATCTATACAGGTATACAAATCATTTGTGCGTAATTGTTGCAATTGTTAATATACGCAATGGTTTAAGTCGGAGAAACCGCTCGAAGTTATTGATTCGCGCTATCGGAAACACGAATCAACCATTCTTGTGCATCCTTTTTAACTTAAATTAAGTGTATAATATAGAAATTATCGAATGAATGAAATTGTAAATAAAATTATGATTTAACGACATATAGGATGAATTTGCATGCCGTTTTGTTGAATTGGTAGTGTTTATACGAAACTGAATGAATAACAATTAATTTGTAAATAAACGAATTTGATTTTGTTTTTGAACGCACAACATGAAATTGAAAGGATGACAATGAAACGGGATGCCTGAGAATGAGATTGTGCGATTTAAAAAAATAACATAAGTAATTAACTACATGACAGGTAATCACGAAATTTAAAGACCATGGAATTATTGGAATAATACTGATATGGATATACCTTTGAAGCAATGGGAAACAGAACAATATTTTTGTTTTAGTCAGGTATTTGAGCTCTTAAGAAATCTTCGGCAGATAGCAGATTATGCATATTTTACGACAATGTGCTAATTTCATGCTCAGTTTATTAGAGCAAAACAATTCTAGAAGGATCAAAACATGTGAAGACGGTTTGAAATAGACAGGAAATGCATTAATTTGCAAAACGGAGCGCTCTATAGGTTCCACACCAATAAATAAAGCTGCTCTGACACCTTCTGGTCGAAAAGTGTTTGGAAAAAGTGTAAAAGTGTCAGGTTGTTGTAAGTTAAAATGGAAAAATAGTAAAAAACTGGAAACTTTCTGGGTATGTTTTGTGTTAGAAATTATTTCGAAGCAGCAAATCCCAGACCATGGATGGGCCCACAAAGGAGTTCCTAACAACTACTGGAATCCTCCAAGGAGATACTCTGCTCCCTATCGCTTTGTAGTCGTGGTTGATTACATCCTCAGACCGAGTCTTGACATAATGAACACAAAGGAATCATCATCAACCCAAGCGTTCTAGACGTCACCAAAGTTAGTATCTCACAGACCTTGACTACGCAGATAACCTAGCTCTAACAGCTGATCTAATATGTGGTGCACAAGATCTACTAACATCACTTGAGAATGCTGCAGACAATGTCGGCCTACATCTAAATGCCAAGAAGACTGAATTAATGACTGTCAATGAGGAAGGTGATCATCAACCTATCTGCACAATAGATGGTAGCCAACTCAAAGAGGTCAAGGACTTTAAGTATCTAGGGTCTATGTTGCCGACAGCAAGAAGACTCCTTGTCGCGCAAAGGACAACCTTGGAATGCCTGCAATAAACTAAACCACTTATGGCAATCTGGTATCTCCAATTCAACCAAGCTGAAATCTTTAGAGCCTGTGTAGAGAGATCCTGTTATATGGATCTGAGACCTGGACCATGAAGAAAGAGCTAAGGATAGAATCGGATGGCACCTACACCAAGCTTCTTATGCGAGTACAAAAACATATCCTGGCGTGAGCACAAGACCAAAGCACATATTATGCGATTATCCCTCCAATTCATTTGTTGACAACGCCGTATGCAGATTGCCGGTCACTGTCATCGTGCGGTTGATCAAGTAGTCTCAGACGTCACATGTTGGAAGCTACCATGCCAAAACAGGGGTAGTCGCCCTTTAACTACATTGATGTGATTGTTCGAGACATCCAGCAGGATCCATATGACATCTCCAACTTATGACAAAAAGGAACATTTGGGGCTACATGTTGAACAGTCTTGGCTGCGGCCGTTAGATAGATAGAAAAATGGCTAAAATGGTAAAAAAAGGTCAAATTTTTAATTGTACAGGGGTCAAAATCAGAAGTTGCTCCAGTGTTGGTAAAAATGAAAGAAGTTTTTCACCTAGCTTGATGTGTCAAAATAAGGAGGAATAGTTTGTAGCATCTGCAATTTATAGTTATCATGTTATGCGACAAAATAGGTCATAGGGCAACATAAACCAATTGGCGTTGACCTTCTTGACCCTTATCTCCGCAAGTAAACATTTAACATAATCAAAACTATACTTTTTGTGAGTCCTCTACCTCAGGCAATAATTTGCCAGTATTTAAAATACAATCAAATTAACTTTTAATGTGATCCCTGTACAATTTGAGATTGACTTTTATTTTACCATTTTAGTCATTGTTACCATAGAACTCCAAAACCCATGGTCGTAGATGGTACAAACTATTACATTGGAATTCCTTATGATTAGATGGACAAGATGGCATACGTTTCAACATGATTGAGCATTTAATATGTTGATCCCTGTGTAAACTTAAATGTGCCCCTATTGAAAAAGTGCTATCACAATTTGAGAGTACTAACTATTGACGTAAGGGTCCATTCTATAACTACCAAAGGTGTTAAACCTTTTCTGTAGTGGGTAGTAGTAGTGTAACGAATTCCTTAAAATCAGCCCCGGATATTCTGCCCTGCTCTAATTGTACAAGACGGAATAAAGCGTGTAGACCAGTGAGTGCACTGAGCTTGTTCGTCGTTTCGCAAAATACAGTACTCCTCTAATAACGTCACTGTCATCAGATACACTGTCATATTCTCAAAACGATTTCCCCATAAAACCATTACTTAGAAATGGGATAAATCCAAAGCAACAAACTTACCCAATATCGTAAATATTTCCTTGCGAAAATGTTCCCGTTATTCCGTCAAATATTTCTTCGGTTGACGACCACAAATCGGTTATGGCTGTATTACCCGAGTTTCCCGGAGACTGGGCGAAATCTGTACAGAGTCGCGTGATACTGGGTATAAAGGCATTTTGGCAATTACTGGTTTGGCATGAAAGTGTAATGGCGTTTACCCAGGCAGTTTCAGCGTTTAAATTGGTCTTACACGGGGCTGATAGTGCATGGTTTCCATTCCAGTTATAACGAATCCTGAGGTTAACCTGAAAAACACAATGTAAATTGCAATTTAATTAGGTGGCAAAAGCGACAAGTTCCTACGCAATTTGAATTATATGCATGCTTTACACTGCAAAAAACAGTGCTTAGAAGTTAAACACTATTTTGCACCACGTTCTAAACATTTTGAAATGTTTGCTTAATATCTAAACACCCTATATCTAAACATGTTTAAAATCTAAACATGTTTAGGGATTTGACATTAGGCGTTTATACATTTGATGCCAAGTGTTTAGGAATTAAACATATCAAATCTCTAAACACTAATTTGCACCACGTTCTAAACACTGTTTTTGCAGTGTAGGCCAATGTCTTATAAGTTTTTCGCGAAACGAAACGGGCTAACTGTAACCATTGTTTTACACGCTTCATTCCGTTATGCACCAAGTTACACATAGGAAACGACAGTCTCACCATCAGAATCGTCCGTCGTAATTGTCGTCGTCATCGTAAGGTCGTCTCGTCTTCATCATCATCTTCGTCGTCGTACCACGGGTCATTTCATCACCCATCATCACCCCACCAGCACAACCACCACAACCACATACCATCACCACCATCATTATCGTCGTCGTCGTCATCGTTCTCATATGTCACCCCACCAATGATCAATTAATCACAACTACTTCTTCGGAATACCGCAAAAAAAATTTGGCTTTGTAGAAACACTTCGAGATTGTAAGTGATTTTGGAAATGGTAGCGGCCATATTGTATTTGCCAAAAGCCCACTGCACAAATTTTGCACACCCTCCAAAAATTATTGGCTTATCTTCTAATAAACTAAAATATATCGACAGAAAAACAGAAAAAGTCATTCCATTTCATCCTTCGTGGTGTGTGTGCATACTTTTCCCTGACTACATGTTAACGTGTGAAAATAGCAACACAAATAGATAGATAGCCGTTGAAATCCCCCATCTATGGATGCTCTAATTCTCATGACATAAGTTATTTCCTTTTCAAGTGATTAAGAAAAGTTAAGGCTATCACAAAAAGAATCTACTGCGAATCTCACAGTTCTGGCAGCTCGCGCCCATGACCAAGGAACGTTGTTTTACAATTCGGGTAGGCCTATATTGCATTGGACAGAGACGGTCGGCTCCAGTATACCCTGCCACCGAACACAAATTTTAGCCTCAATTAAAAATATATCTTTTTTTTTCAAAAGTTATAACCATGCCCAATTTGCTGCACATTGTCAGTTATACCTACAATAGCGAAGGGTGGTAGTCTTTGAATTATCAATCAATGACCAAAAAATACGTGTATATTATCTCATTGCTCAACAAATCATCGCCTCATTTGAAAACTTTGTGAAATGTTTTGAACAGGTTAATTCTGACATTATATTTAGGCAATATTGAGAATTCGTAAGTAACAATTAACACAACTGTTTGTCAAAATGCTAAAAATTAAAATGTTGGCCACATTGTAGACAAATTGGGCGGCGTTCTTCTCTTAAGATATGGAATGCTTTGTTGAACGTGATAAAAGAACTGGAAAAGAGGCGTAGCACATGTTTTGTGCGATTTTGGCCCGCTAAATGGTATGGACATATGGTATGAAGCTTAATAATATGGAAAATATTCTGTCAAAATATGCTCGTGGAACATATTTTTACTAGACGGACAATATGGCTACATTTCAACATGAATTGTAGATTTTGAAAGTTTGACCCCTGTGAACTTCAAATTGGCCCCTATTGCAAAAGTTGACACCACAATTTCAGAGTACTACCTACCTGCATTGATATCGAGGGGTCATACTTAAAACTACCAAAGGTGTTCACCTTTCTGTAGTGAGGGTTAACCGATGAATGTTTTAACCTGGGTCCGTGCTCCTCCACTAACCACAATATCAAAACGCGAATATACCTAAACCGTCTGTAACGCGAACACACTCTCAATACTTCGTTTTCCAACAGAACTACACGAGGATTCCACAATCTAGACATTGTCCCTGTGTATGAAATCTCACTAGCAGAGAGTACAATATTTACCACACAACTTAAGTCTAATGAAAATGGTGTCAAATTGTTTTGTTTGTCAATTTTTGTTCTTTAAAAGTTTTTAATTTACGTATGTTTCAGAAATGGTTACCGAGGTTTCAAACAGAAAAACCCCACTTCAATAAGATGGCCTTTAGAATTAACTAAAAATACTGCGGTGGCCATTGGCGACGGTAGAATCGGCAAAAAAGTCATAGCAAAAGCAGTTGTCCTGCGCCTAATGAACAGAACACAACGAAAAGGGTTTGATTGTTCGCCCATTGGCTATACCTTTTTTCGGGACCACTATATACTACATAATCATCATGAGCTCCATTTTTGAGTGGCGATGTGGGCGATCAACTGGGCCAATGACACGGATAATTAATGATAACTTTATTATCAATTATAGAGTGTCATTTTTCTGACTGATAGGCGTTTTTGCTTTTACAAAAAAAAATCTTATAAATATATGTAAAATAATACTTAGTTTTGCTTTCTACTTATTAATAATCGCTATTTCAATAAAAAGTCATTTACATTCGTTTTATTATTCCTTTATTACATTCCTTATGACCTATGATTTTATGTCATTGAAGCATTAACATTTACAAATGAAACAGTGAAATAAAATATATGTACCTTCATTAAACATTGTACACTATACGACTACTTCCTTTACCGGGCAGATATATTATGATTAGGGTATATGATTACTGGTACAATACGTACATATTATCTAAAATAATTGTTTAAAGGCACTACCAGTGATTGCTAAATCAGAAAATCGAAACAAAAATCATCAAAACAATTTTTTGCTTTTGTAACAAGTGTAGGTATCGTAACATCATGCAAGTTATACTCAGTAAGCGGCGCCAGACCTCTTTTTCTGGGGGGGGGGGCAAACGGGGGGGGGAGTGAAATTTTGGGGCCAAAGTGAAATTGGGGGGGGGGGCAAGTAGCAACTTTTTGGAGATTTTTGACCAATTTTGTTTTTTTTTTCCCAAAAATTGGTGATTTTTTTGGTCCCAAATCACTGATTTTTGCCAAAAATCCGTCATTTTTCTTCGGCCGGGGGGGGGGGCAAACTGGGTGGGGGAAAGACAATTTTTATGGGGCAAAGGACCCCCCCACCCCGTGGCGCCGCCACTGTGAGTACCTATAGGACCAAAGCAGCCTATAACGACAACATCAATATTTTAGTCATTACTGTCCGTCACGAAAACTTGCTACACACACTATTGATAGAGATTCATATCTTTGAACACTGCTTTTTCTTTCTTTTCTGTCATCTTTCAGTTTGGAAATCTACCTTATGAGAGTCCTACATCCTTAATCCTTCACTTTTAAGCTATCCCTGCACATTTTTCAAATATTTTCGTGGATCACTGAATAGTGCCTTTAAGGGTATATTTATAAGGCGCACAAGAAATAGTACAATTGAAAGAGCACGGTAAAGTTAGCATCATATTCTAATTTTCGAATGGTCCTCAGTAGACTCATTACGGGTCCTGATCGGTGTAGAAAACAAACAAGAGTTCGATATCTCCCTTAATAACGAATGTTATTACTTGGCAAACACTTCTACAGCGAAGTTTAGAGATGAAAGTCTAAGCCCTGCTACTAATGTGTTACCAAGCCGGAAGTGTGTGTATATGACAAACTTAATGGGTCCAAGGATAGACCTTGGGACCAATCCTAATCTAAATCGATTACTGATCAGATAGTTGTTGTCAATGGAAACACGACTTTGCCTACTGCAGGACATGTAGGATTTGAACCACGGAGGGCAATTCCTCAAATGCCCAACTCTTTATCCATATAAGCAACGCTCATGGTCTATCTTATCAAAGGCGGCAAACAAGTCCAATAACACCATTGACAGTGGTTGGGGAATAGTAGGCCCACCTTCTCAGTCGGTTGCACATTTCACGAATATGGAGCACTCTTCTATGGTGCTCGGAATCTAGATTCAATCTGCGTTAAACTTTACAAATCTCAGTTGCTTTCATTTTGGTTTTATATCATTTGACCTCATTGGTTTTTTTTTTCCATATTCAACTAAATTCTTGATGAGCTTGCAATGTGGCCCCTTGCAAATACCGTATACTACCCCACGTGTTGTCAAGTCTAAATGGAAGCATCAACGTCAAAATACTGTCCCGGTGCAAAAGTGCTCGATTAAAGAAGTAGAGCATAACAACTCAGCAGGTAGCAGACAAAATAATTACTAATAGGTTTTACTACCATTTCACCAATATTACTACGTGAATTAAAAAAATTGTGGCAATGAAATTAAAGATTATCCTTAACCTATGCACTCACCTATAATCATCATAATTTGTTGTTTGTTTTTTATAAAACCACAATCTACTATACTTTCATGGTTTTAAAAATGGAAAGAAATCGACTGAAAAATACGGTAGATATGGCGGGTTTTGTAAGCACTCCCTTTTTTCTCCATTCCTATGTTAATTAAACACATTAACTTGTGTTTGTGAGAATATACAACATCATGATGCCTTTGTCAATATAACTAATACATATTCATTTTCTGATATTTCAACTACGGATTAATCATTGAATCTGTTTATACGAATGTGTCAAGTGATATGACAAATCCAAACAGCAATTCACCTGTTGCAGAGCAAGAGAACAAGATCTTCCCATTGTTTTAGGATATTGCTAAGAGCTTAGACCTCATTGGCATAGGTTGTATCTATACCTGCATTACAGTAGTAGTGTGAAAACCCTTTTCATTACACATCAGGATTAATTAGGTGAGATTTTGTGTAAGCATTTAATTCCTTTTGAGGATCAAATGGCTATTCATAAATCAATGAAAAAAATAGCCAGGTTCATAATTACTTTCATACCGTATATCGCACATTAACGCTATATCTAGCTTAACTTTATAACTCCCATTTGGAATTGAGGAAAAAGAGGCGGCTTACAAAATTTGTCATATCCGACTTATTTTTCAATCGATTTCTTTCATTTTTTCAACACTTGGAAGTATATTAGATTGGCTTTATTAAAAACAACAACAAATCTATGATTCAGTGATTTTATCAAGGTCAAGATCATCTGCAATCATTGCACATTTTTTTAATTCACGTAGTATATACAGTTGGCACAAAAAGTATCTCGGCATGTTTTTCGATCAGTATTTTGCATAAGTTCGATAATTTTTAAGATTTTCAAGATATACATTTTTGCAGTTTTGGAGATTTCAATGGGCATTGCAAATGTATAGTGTTCTGCGACACGAACACGCTGACCACAATGAAGTAATTGCAAGGTCGCTTTCTTGCTCATTCAGTCCGAACCCCCGCGGAAAACACGTATTTTACACACAGTGACCATTGAAAAAATCCAAAAACTTTTTGGTTTGGTAGTTTTACGTCTTTCAGGTGTTCTATCTCAGCCAATCCTGCACGGGTTTTTACAAGTGCGGTGTTATATGAAAGAGCAAGACCACAGGCACCAAAATGTTTATTTTGAAAACGTTCAAAATTTCGGACTTTGGCACAATACTGATCGAAAAACACGCCAAGATACTTTTTGTACCAACTGTATAATATTACCTCAAGGTAAGAAGAGCCTAGGCTGTTAGCTAATAGCCCTGAAAATTTCAAAGCGATAGAGTCAATAGTTTTTAAGATATGACCCCAGCATTCAAGTCAACCTGCAGGACCCATTTTACCAAAATAAGGAGCTGGTAAACCACAAGGGTGTTACTGAAGAACAGATTGTCAAATACATTGTTGATTGCAATCAACATTAAATTGCCAAAATTTCATACTGGATCAAATAATTGCATTTACATAATTATTATTAAACTAATAATGTGATAAAACATTAACTTATTTGGTGATAAAATACATTTCAAGACGATAAGATAAAACTATGACTAAGTCATCAACAAACTCCACGTTACGAAAAATTATGAATGCCTTGAGTTGCAACTTGCTTGTTACATTCTGAACTTATGAAAGTAAAACATGTTTTCAACACAAAACTCAAAAACAATATCAGTATTCATTTTGTCATTCAACTTTGGATTAAGATAACTCTTTGTGTGCTGTCACAAAACTATGACGAATGATTACCACTAATCCATTTTTGTCTAATTTGGACACTACGAGGCGTTAGTTGATATCATATTCCTAATTCCAAATAAATAAATTTCAACATTTATATAACGCTTTTCACAATGTATCAAAGCGCTTTACATTTATTCCGCTGCCACTAGAATTATGTCAGCTGCCTTACAGATGCCCAAGGGATACTCATACTTTTTTTTTTTTTTTTTTTTAAATACATTTCAAGACGATAAGATAAAACTATGACTAAGTCATCAACAAACTCCACGTTACGAAAAATTATGAATGCCTTGAGTTGCAACTTGCTTGTTACATTCTGAACTTATGAAAGTAAAACATGTTTTCAACACAAAACTCAAAAACAATATCAGTATTCATTTTGTCATTCAACTTTGGATTAAGATAACTCTTTGTGTGCTGTCACAAAACTATGACGAATGATTACCACTAATCCATTTTTGTCTAATTTGGACACTACGAGGCGTTAGTTGATATCATATTCCTAATTCCATCTTATAAGTGTCTTAAAATGCGTGTTTATTAGCTTTTATTACCAATGGAAACATTCATTATGTTAATATTTGTTGCAGCACCAGTCATTAAAAAACAGTAAATAAATAAATTTCAACATTTATATAACGCTTTTCACAATGTATCAAAGCGCTTTACATTTATTCCGCTGCCACTAGAATTATGTCAGCTGCCTTACAGATGCCCAAGGGATACTCATACCTTTGGGCGGCCCTCAATGGACAATATTCCTAACAGCTCCCCATTTTGCACCTGGGTGGAGCTAAGCAAGCGAGGTAAAGTGCCTTGCCCAAGTGCACAACACATTGGTCTCAGCGGGACTCGAACCCACGACCTTTGGGTCATGAGCCGGACGTATCCACTGGACGACATGTGCCCTCATATTGATATCATATTCCTAATTCCATCTTATAAGTGTCTTAAAATGCGTGTTTATTAGCTTTTATTACCAATGGAAACATTCATTATGTTAATATTTGTTGCAGCACCAGTAAAAACGCAAAATAGTGTTTGGACTTATATCAAAATTGGGTTTGGATCTGCCACATATGGCCGGTATTCACAAAAGCGGGTTAACTTTAACCCAGTGTTAATTTTAACCCTGGGTTAAATATCCCATAGAGAATAACATGAATTTAACCCATGATCGTGGGTTAAACCCTGTTTAACCCTGGGTTAAAGTTAACCCGCTTTTGTTTTGAAGTTACTAATTTGATGAAATGGGTCCTGGTCCTGCGGGTTATACATGATTTCTGAGGTCATATCTTAAAAATATTATTGATTCTACCTTGATGAACTTTTCAGGGACATTAGCTATAGTTCAATCTCACCTTACTGTAAAGAACAAGTAGTCATATGATTTTGTTCAAATCATATGGCGGATGGCACCAAGTATTATATATATTTAGCGGGTGAATTTTGTAGTATAAAGATAAAACTATCATTCTAAAATTCACTGGGCACATTTTGACAACTCACGATTGCCATTCTTAAATCAAGTAATATTGTAAAATCAAAGGGAAACTTACCGGTACATTGCCATTCTCATCTGCTGAATCTCTGTACCAATGCATGGTACCTCCACGGTAATGGCTTCCATGCGTCAGGTCTAGCAGAATGACTGCTAGAAGGACAGACACACTAAAATCCTTAAACGTCCTCATGGTCAGTTTTGGATCTCAACTTAATTAGCTAGTCATTCTCAACGAATCACTCATGAACAGCTTAGAATGGCGATAAATAGTAAACAGTGTCACTGACAATTGGTGTTGTTAAACTGTTTACAAACAGTATGTGAAATACTACACTGCTCGTGATATATGCCACTGATTCACTGTTTGACTGAGCTTTAAGGTTTAAGTAATGTATGACCATCTATAGGTGGAACCCAAACCCATAAAAAAAAAAAAAAAAAAAAAAAAAAAAAATAAAAAAACAGACCAACAACAAAGAAAAAAGACACCCCAAAAAGACCACAAAAAAAAAGAACACCCACCCCCCCCCTCCCGGCTTTTTCCCTGTGGCCTTCCTTTTACGTCTACCCTGCTCTCACTGCGCTTCCCGCGGTCCCGTTGAACTTCATACCTCGGCGACTTTTTCTTTTTTACACGCTGGACAAATTTTGTTTCCATCCTTGTTTGGTGTGTAGTTAGTTTTAGTCGAGCAGAGTATTCTCTTTGTTCCTGCAGGTCATTGCATTTAAGCCCAGAGGAAGTGGACAAGAACTCGTAGACAACGAAATGTTCATTAATTTATGAATAGTGTTTATCATAACCAAACAAAAGAACACTTTTGTGGAGGGGGGCGCGGGTGAAGATCGCAGAATGTGGGATGTGTGTGTGTGCGTAGGAGAGGGGTATTGAGTATTATACAAATACAAAGCAGCGTCCTCAAACATAAAGTTCGGGCGCATGATATCGCAATCGGCCCTGGTCTGTTAAGGCGGGACATGGAGGGGTCGTTGCCCCCACGGTAGGTTTTTTCTGCAACAGGGATATAGGAAGGCAGCTACTGAAACTAATGATCATGAAATAAGTTAAAAACCTATACATTTTAAATATAACTTCAGGGGAGCCAACATTTTCGAAAATTGCCAAATAATATGATGCAGGTAGAACCTGAGAAGCGAGCGCTCCGATTCACTTTTATTCTGTCATATTTCCCATAGAAAATGCCCGCAAGAATTCCAATTAAATCCTAATTGTTGATCTGCTTGACTGCACAAGTACATCGAGAAGGATGAGATCGCTATTATTGCTATTATTGCTTTGTTTGAAGGCATTAGGCCTATATGTTGTAGACTACCGTGTGAAGTGTCATCACTTCCAATCACTCCACAGTAGACCCCAACTCAGTATCGTCAAGTTCACCCTGTCACTGACAATTTACATTGTGCAGCATATAGCATTTCAGCATTAACTGCAAATGGGGACTTAGATGCAATTCTCTGGGGTCATTCATTTTATTTACCGGTCATTCCTTCATTTACCAATTAAAGGGTCATGCCTTATTTACCAATTAAAGGGTCTTCTTTTTTTTTTTTTTTTTTTTTTTTTTTTTTTTAATTCAGTTATTTACCAATTAAAGGGTCATTCCTTATTTACCAATTAAAGGGTCATTCATTCTTAGCAACTAAATGGTCGTTCCTTTGGTTACAAATTAAACGCAGGCTACAAAATAAGAATTAGTTAGGGCGGGCCA